>PVJH01042757.1:0-14063 GCA_004026705.1 Nesogale talazaci | reverse complement strand
TCAACTCCAGAGTGGGGTTTGTTTGGGGTCTGATGCTGGGGAGCTTTGACTACGTCATGAGTCATTTCCAGGTGTTTCTCAGAGGCTTCAACCCTACTGTTGGCTGCTGTGGAGACAGATGACTCCCGCTGACGGATGTTAACCCAACCCGTGATGCTGCCCCATTCTCTCTGTCTGTGGGCTCTTGCCTAGCTGGTAGCCAGGCCTTTCTTCCTGGGCCTGTCATGGTCTGAACCACGTTTCACAAAGGGTGCTCCTGGCACCATGGTTGGGGGGCTTGGGGGTCCTGGCACCCTCGTGGTGGGGGGTTGGGCTACCTATGCTTTATCCTTAGTGATGGACTCTGGGGTCAAAGTTTTTCATTGTTGGGGGTTAGGGGGACACACTTTTTTTTTTTTTCCTGAAAAAGTGGTGGCAGGTTGGATGAGTTTGGGAACTGAGAAGCTCCGCCCAGACTGCTTGGGGTCACGGTGAGACGCAGGCCTCTGCTGCGTGACGGGAGGGGTGGGGCATGAGGGCACGGGCCGGGCGGTGAGGGTTCTCCTGCGAACCATGGCAGGCCCCGTTCTGGGTCCTCAGGGTCACGGCCACTCTTCCTCCCCAACCACCCTGCCATCGACCTTCAGGTTCTAGAACAAGTGGTGTGTGTGTGTGTGTGTGTGTGTGTGTGTGTGTGTGTGTGTGATGAAAAGCCGTGGGACTTAGGCCGTCTGTTACCATAGAGGCCGGCGGCGATCTGGTCGTCTGTCAGGTTCACGGGGCCCAGCCCGCTCTCCGGAGGGATGAAGTCGTCCCGGCCATCACCATTGGGCACCCCTTCCCTCGTGGCCTCCGCTTCCAGCCCCGCCTCCTCCAGCAGGGGGGCCTGGCTCCTCGGCCCCAGGGATGGGGCTCCCGCATCCAGGCTGCCTTCTGTCAGGAAGGACACGGGCATTAGCAGGGTGGGGCTCTGTCAGTCACCCCTGGGCGAGAGCAGGGTCTCCGAGTCTGTGGTGCTGGGACCAGCCAAGAGGCAGACAGGTTTCTCCAAAGATTCTGGCAAACGCAATGCTTGCCCAAGGGCGCCATCTGGGGTCCTCACAGGCCACGTGTGCTAGCTAAGGAGCCGATTCCCCCTGGGGGATGGCCCTATGGAGGCAGGTGGGCCTTCTTTATGTTAGCGTGGCTGATGGGCTTGAACCAATGACCTTTTGGCCAGAAGTGGAGTGCTTAACCCAGCTCACCTTATTAACCACACCACTGTCCTCTGAGCCTGACTCCTGGGGGCCCCACAGGATGGAGCAGAGCTGCCCCGTGGGTTTCTTCCCACACTACACGGTCCGCAAAGGAGTCAGGGGGGGAGCCCATGACAAGGGGACCAGCAACGCCCAGCCCTGCACGTCCCCCGTGATGGGCTGGACCACAGCCATCCATCCAGGGGACTTTCAACGTCTGGGTTGCCCAAAGCAGCTCCCCACACCTTTCTCCCCGTCCACCGGAGTCTGGAAGCGCCGCTGACCCCGTTCCACATGGCTGCGGTGCAAATGGGAGCTAGCGGGGATTTGAACCGGTCTCCCCAGTGGAGGGCGAGACTCCTACCCGCAGCCTGTCCTGAGCGTGTCCTTGTGTAGGGGCGCCGTGTCCCGCGTGACTGAGCTGATGAACTAGGTGGACACGTGTTGGGGGCCAGGGGGGCCAGACTCACGGAAATGGATATTGTCAGACACACTGCCCCTCCCCAACAACGGCCACGCCCAGAGACAGAGACCCTCCCCCCACCCCCCCACCCCCGCTGGGGCGGCGGGAGTTTTGGAATGGAGGAGCCTGAGGGGACACCTGGACCCTGGGCTCCCACCTGAGGCCGTGGACGAAGAGATACCAACAGATTCCACTCTGGCCTGCATGCCATTTTAATCCCGGTCCCTCTCAGATGACCCCACTGCACACCCACTGGGCGCCGGGGATTCTGGAGGGCACAAACCACACACCAGCTGCCGGGAGCGCCCGCTTCCCGTCCCTATGTAAACGGCCTGCTCAAAACTGCAAGGAATTCAGAGTTGAAAGGGGAAACTTCAGGAGGCAGAAAAACAATCTATTTTGGTCCGGGGCCGTCCCGCCCGCGTGCTCCAGGGGAACAGGCCGGGGCGTGTGGGGAACGGCTCCCACACACAGGCACGTTCCAGCCCATCCTGCATGGTTGGGGACCCCGGAGTCTGAAGTGGAGCTGGGCCTGTGAGGTCGGAGGTTCAGACCCAGCGGCTGAGCGGAGGGGGAAGGTCTCCCTGCTCCCATAAAGGTCTGTACGTGCAGGAGGCTGGAGAGCAGCGGTTCTCCAGCTGTGGGTCCAGACCCCCTTGGGTGTTGAACGACCCTTTCACCGGGGTGGTCTAAGACCAGATTGCCCGGGGTCTCAGGGACTGAGGCAGGTGCACCCACAAATGGGGTCCCCACCACCTGAGGGCCTGTATGTTAGGGTCGCGGCCTTAGGAAGGTTGAGAACCAGTGCGGTGGAGAGTCGGGGTGCGTTGGGCGTGGCTTGGGGAGTTGTGTGCCAGTGCAGTGGTGAAAGCGCCGGTGGTCCACGGAGAGACCAGCAGTCTAGTAGACTCATCAGCCAGCCCTGGAGAGAGATGGGCAGCAGGCTGGGCCACACTGACCGGCCGGGCAGTTATGCTCTGCCCCGTGGGCTCGCTGTGGGACCGCCTGCCCTTGAGGGCCGTGGGTTTTGGGTTTTTAGCTTTCCATTGAGGCAAGGGCGTACTGACTTCGCAGGCTGCAGTGGAGTGGGGTCCGAGGGGAGCTCTCTGAAGTCCGTGGGGGAAAATCCACGGTCTTTGACTTCCCTTCTCCCACGAACTTACGCACGGATGTTCGCACGGATGCAAGGGGACCCTGGCAGCTCCTTTCCCCTGCTTCTTGGTCTCCCAGGCAGCCACAGGGGCAGCCACCTCTGGAGGGACTTCCTCTTTGCCCTGCCCGCGCCCGGTCTGTCAGTGGGTCCTGCCGTGGTGGCCTGGGCATGGCCATGAGGCTGGAAGCGATGGCACTGGTATTTCCGAGGCCAGCAGGGTTCCCCTATAGTGACCCGGCTTCAGCGGATGACAGGACCAGGGGAGTCACAGTGCCAGCGAGAACCAGGAAGTTCGCCCTGGGAGGGCCCCTCGCTGGCAGACACGGCCACAGCAGCAAAGCTTCCCCACACCCATGTCCGATCCTGGTGTATGACTGGACACTGGAAGCTAGGCCAGGGTGTGCCAAACACCAGCTGGGTCAGCTGCGAGGTCAGGTTCACCATGACGACAGTCCTGCGCGTGTCCTGACCATGGTGGGTGACTGTGGTGGGGGTCTGGGCCACGTGAGGTCTTCGGCACGTGGGGTCACAAGGGGCAGAGCCACCCACGGCAACCACAAAGTGCCCTGGGAGAGCTGGTGGAGGTGGACAGAGTCTGATGACCTCTCCGCCTGTCCCCCTGGGGACCCACTCGAAATGCACCTGCCTGCCCCCATCTACGGCTTTCTCTCTGGCTGAGGTCGGTCTTGGCATCCCTGCCCTGGAGTTTGGGGGTTACCTTTCTGCTACGTCCTCCTCCACACGAAACCCAGGGTGGGAAAAGCGATGGAGGCCGTCGTGTGTGGCTTCTTAGGGTGCTGGCAAGGGCGGTGGGAAGTGGGGAGGGGATGGGCGCTCATCAATAAAGAGAATGAGGGGGAGTGGAGAGGGGACATAGGGGGAGCTTGTACTGGGGGCCTAAGTGGAGGGAGGGCGTTTTGGGGGTGATGATGGCGACAGGTGTGCAAACGTGGTCTGCATACAGTGGACGGATGTATGGATTGTGAGGGGAATTGTATGAGTCCCCGATAAAATGATTTACCAAAAAAATAAGTTGTAAAAATTAATAAAGAGAACGAGAATGAAAACTTTAAAATGGGCTGCGTGGGTGACGGCACAACTCTCTAAATCATGCTTAAGCCACTGAATTGAAGGAAATGCAAGTCATACATCAACAAAACACTTTGAAAAAAAAAAGAGGCTGAGCCCCGGTGGCGTAGTGGTTGTGCGCGGGACTGTGGCCCACTGGGTTGGAGGTTCAATTCCAGCTCTCAGGAGCAAAGGCTGGGCCTCCTACTCCCACCACCTGAGGGCAGTGATGCCTTAAAAAAAAAAAATCCGGCCTCTTAGAAACTCTTAAGAAAGTGACGCCCCAAGTCTTCCAGGGCAAGTTCTCAGTTGCCAGGTTCCACTGGGAGAGAAGTGGGGTGTGCTAAGGGAGCAGCGGAGGGAGGAAAAAAGAGGAAGTGCTGGCACCTGTCGTCATAGGAACCCTGCTGGGGTCCTGGTGGCGCAGCGCCTAAGCACGTACTCGGCCTCTCACTGAAGGGTCAGGGGTCAGAAGGCACCAGCTGTCCCCAGGAAGACAGACAGGCGGCCTTGGGAACCCGCAGGGGACGCTGGGATTCGGACGGACAGGACACCCCCTTCTCTCAGAGCGCATGCCCAGGGGCATCTCAGAGGGGCCCCTGCCCCTACTGCCACCCCCCATTCCCATACGCAGGACGATCTGCCACCAGCAAGCCCCGTGTGCACGCACAGGAATCCCATGCAGTACGCGCATGTGGGGCGGGCGGGAGACTCGGACGTCGGGGGCTGGGGAGAGGGGGCCCAACAGTGGCACATGGAGGGCCACAGTCTAGTCTGTGCTCTCACCTAGAAGGTGAGTCCCTTGTGTCCTGTCTGCTACCTGCCCCCCTCCCGAGAGCCCAGCGCTCTGCCTGGACCCCCGGTGGCAGTGGACAGCTGCATCACCAGTGACGGGGGGTGGGGTGGGTGGAGAGCCTGTCTGCCCCATTGGAAGTGTTCACTTAGGACCCTCGTTCCACGGCGAGGACAGTGCTCACGGGAGCCCTGGGTTACCAGTCAGGTCAGCAGCCCAGACTACACAGGAGAAGGACCTGGTGGTCTGTTTCTGCCCAGAGGCTCAGCCTTGTAACCCCTGGGGGTGATGGGAGGGTTTTCGCCCCTGCCCTGCAGGGCACCATCACTCAGGTGGGTTTTCTTCTTGCGAGGCAGGGCCTGGGGGTCACAGGAAGGCAGAGGGCTGGATTCTCCTAAGCCAGCAGGAGTGGGGGAAGCTTCCTGGCCGCCCAGCCCAGCTGTTTTGCCTCCCCTGGCTCACAGCTCCTGCCACAATGATCCTAAGGGCTGATGGTGGGTTTCATGCCAGCCCTGATTCTGCTGGGGAATTCTCCCGGACACCATGGAGGGGGGGGTGGGGGTGGGGATGGTGTGTGTGTGTGTGTGTGTGTGTGTGTGTGTGTGTGATCACTGCCCTGGTGGGAGTAGGAAGCCCAGTCTTGCTCCTGGAGAGCTGCTGCTAGATTTGAACTGTCAACCCTGTGGGCCGCAGTCCTGCACACAACCAGCAGGCCACTAGGCCTCAGCTCCTGCCATCTTTAAGAAGGAATTCACCCCCTCCCTGGCAGCCCAGCATGCCCCCCGCACCTCCACCCAGTCCCTTGGGTCCCGCGGCATCTGGCCTACCTCTGGCTCTCCCCGGGCCGGCCGCCTGGTAGCCGGCGCCCCTCCTCTCCTCTGAGCGGGCCGACTCCATGACAGAGCTGATGGAGGAGAGCGTGCTGAGGAGCTGGGAGTTGAGGGAGCCGATCTGAGAGCCGGGTTCCCCAAAGGCGTCCGCCAATTCGCTGTAGTTGGAGGCCAGCAGTGTCTGCTGCTCGGCCAGCAGCTTCTGGACCCGCTCGATGTAGTGGTCCAAGCCGCCTACCACGCCGGGGGGTGCCTGGGCCGGGGGGCTCTCCGGGGATTCGGCGGCGGTGGCAGCGATGGCGGCGACGGGCCCGTCTCCAACACCCACACTTCTGCGACTGGCCGTCAGCCCCGGGGTCCCCTGGGGGGGCCCGCAGGCGATGCTCCTGGTCCTCAGGCCAACCAGGTGGTGGTCGTGGATGCTGACCTGGCCCACGCCCACATCCCGCGTCTTCACGGCCAACGGCTTGTCGAAGCCGGCGTGGCCCGAGAGCCACGTGCCCACCCCGACGGACCGTGTCTTGGGTGGGGCGCCGATGTCTCGCACGCGGCCCTCCCCGACGGCCACCGTCCGCGTGGCCACGGTGTCCGTGCCAGTCTGCTTGTCCGCGGTGCGGAGGCAGGTGTGGGTGCCCGACTCCACCCGGGCGGCTGTCTCCGTGTTGGTGCCGCGATCCTGCTGCGCCCGAGCCGTGCTGGTGTACTGGCTGGAGGTGAGGGGCACGGCCAGCACCCCGGCCTCGGCCAGGCCCACGGCCTCCGTGCTCATGGCCCGGGAGACGCACGTCTTCGGTGGGCTGACCGTCACGTCCACCGAGCAGTCCCCGCAGCCGACCGACCGCACGTCGGGGAGGCTCAGGTGCGTCTTGAGGAGGCTCAGGTCACTCACCGACTCCTCTGTGTTGCTGCCCGTCTCGCAGACGCTGACGCGGGCGTCCACGCCCCTGCTGCAGGTCCCTGCGGGGGTCCGCCCGGTGCACTGGTCACGCACGTCCACCCGCTCCTTGACGACCCACCGGTCCATGGGCAGCTCGGGCCCCGCGGCGATGCTGCAAGTGTCCGGCCGGCAGCAGACCCCAGCGCTGCACGTCTCCACAGTGACCCCCACGCAAGAGTCAGCCACGTCCACGTGGTTGCCCACCGCCTGGGCCCGCGTGGCCACCACGGCCTCCACCATCCGGCTGCAGACCTGCGGCTGGGCGGTGGTGGCCTTGTCCACCTTCTTCCGGGAGCCGGCGGCCTGCAGCTCCTGCTTCAGCCTGGTCATCTCCCGGTCGTGGGCGGCCTCCCGCAGCTGCCCCTCCAGCCGGTAGATCTTCTCCTTGAGGGCCTCGATGGCCTGCTGCTGCAGTTCGAGCTCCTGCTCGGCCTCCGTGGTCACTCCCAGCATGGCCTCGCTCACGCCCACCCCGCAGTGCCTCCGCTCGGGCGCTGTCCCCACCGCCGCCTCCTTGCGGGACGCGGGGTCCCGGCGGTAGACCACGACGTCGTCCATGCTCTCGTCGGCGCCCACCGCCACCGACCGGCAGTCGGGGGTCCCGGCGGCGGCGGCGGGGCCGGGGGCGGGATCGCAGCTGCTGTCCTGGATCTTCTGCTCCAGGGCCCGCATGTCGGCCGTGAGCTGCCGGAACTCCTTCAGCCTCTGCGTGCTCTGCTCCACGCTCTCCACCTCCTCGTCCTCGTCGCCGATGAACAGCTCGCTGCCCTGGCGCCGCCGCCGGGCCCGGGCCAGCTGCGGCAGCTGGCAGGCGTTGCCGGCGCTGTAGGAGCGGGGACGCAGGCCCTCGGCCGGCGGGGCGGCCTGCTGGCTTTTCAGCTGCGCGGCCAGCTGCCGCTTCTCCTCCTGCAGCACGGAGATCTTCACCTGCAGCACGGGGATGGCCCGCACCTGCTCCTCCAGCTCCTTCAGCCGCCCCAGCGCCACGGCCATCTGCTCCCGGATGTGCTGCAGGTGCAGCGGGCTCACGTTGGTCACGGGCGTGGACATGCCCGAGCTCAGGGGGCTGTGACGGAGGGAGCTCCCCACGGAGGACGCGGTGGCCGAGTGCTCCCCGCCCTTGCCTCGAAAGCCATTCTGAAGCTGGGGCCCAGGCGGGTGGTGGCTGCCGGGGCCCACATGGGACTGGAGGGGGCTGGTGGAGCCCATGCCCCCAAAGCTGGCCAGCCTGGGCCGCCGGAGGTCCCCCGCAGCCAGCTGCAGGGCGCCCCGCTCCTGCTCCAACCTTCTCCGCGTCTCCATCAGGGTCCTGGTGACATGGAGGTTGTGCCTGGGGAGCTGGGGCGAGGGGGGCGGGGGGTGCCGGCTCTCTGGGACGGCGAGGAAGGTGGGGGCGGGCTCCAGAGGCGCGGGCAGCCTGGGCAGGGGCGTGGAGGTCGCGTGGCTGCTGGTCAGGAGGAAGCTGAGGCAGTGGTGGCTGTCACTGCTGGAGGCGGAGAGGGACTCGGTGGACGGCCAGCCACCTTGCTGGCCAGGTGCGGCCCTGGCCTCCGGGCATGGGGCCGAGGACTTGTGGCGCTTCTGGATGTTCACCTTCTTGATGGTGTGGCCCTTCTGAATGTCGTCCACGTACTTGAGGAAGTCCAGGTCTAGCTGGTACCCGTAGGGGGTCTCCACCGAGTAAGGGTCCCGCTGGTCTGTGTCATGGCCTCCGTTCAGAACGCTGCCTGCTTTTCCTGAGAGAGAGAACAAGGGGCAGCATTAGAAGATGACATCGCACACACGCACACACACACACCAGCACGCCTGCCTCTCTGCACGTGAGCCTTGCGGGACAAACCCAGGGCAGACGCCCACTCAACCCTCCTGCCCGCCGGCCTGGTCCTTCAAAGCACGGCAGGAGGCAGCACCTGCAGCGGCATGAACCCCCGCTGCTCCTTCTTCAGAAGGGACTGCACTGAACCCCCGAGCGTGCTTCCATCACATGCGGGCGCTTGCTGGCCGCCGCCGCATCCCCTGGACGTGGCCTGTGGGCAGGAAGGCTGCGAGTGCACACCGTCTTAGAGAGGCCTTGGAGGTGTGGTGCCCGGCCGCTCAAGGCGAGGTCCGCAGTTCGAAATTGCCGGCCGCTCCCGGGGAGAGAGGCGAGGCTGGCTGCTCCCGCCAAGCGCTGCGTGTGTGGCTAGGTGAGCCACAGTGTGGGTGCTGACCCCCAGCGCCCTGTGCACAGCAGAAGAACACCCTGCCCAGTCCTGCACCGGGGGCTGCAGCCCCTGGATGTTGCCCCACCCCCCATGCCTGCCCGTGAGCTTGCCCGTGGCCTGCACACCAAGGACTCGTACTGACCTCTGTGGGATTCCGAAACTAGGTGCTCACGGGAGAGTTAAACCCAGTGTCTCTCCCTCGGAGCCACCATGCGGACCACTGCACCACTGGGGTGTGGGGTGGGGCAGCCTATTTAGCAACGCAGACCGACAGACATCACTGCACCTGTGCCGGCCTTCCTCGGGGTCTCCTTCTTAGAACCCCGCCACCCCGTGCCTCCATGAGCCGTTAGAGGGCAGAAAAGGGTCTCTCTTCCCTGCTCGGATGGCTTTGGCACAGAGGCACTCTGGGTCACAAGACAGACAGATTTTCGTCTGAGTGTGGAGGAGCCCACCCAGGAAGGATGACACGAGGGCCGTTTGGACCCTGACCTCGAGGCCACCCTGCAATTGGAGGGGCTGCTGCCACGGGTGAAAGCTGGCCTTTCTACGGAGGAAACACCCGGCCTTCTCCCCGCAACCTTGCTGAGCACGCGGTCACTGGACCCCGGCCCCATCACAGCAACCGGGCAGGGGACAGGTGGAGGGAGGGGAGAGAGAGAATGGGAGCGTGTGTGGCCCCGCCCCCCATTGATCTGTAGCATTTAAACCCACCTGGCTGGGCTTCTCCTGCCTGCAACTTTGTTGAGCTCCAGACCCCAGCCCTGCTGCATGTTTTAGACCGGAAGGCAGCCACCCACAGCTTCAGCTCCCGCCTCCACTCCCACGCTGGGGCAAACGGAACTGACAGGCGGCTGGTCTGGCAAGGGCCAGCAGCCTCCCCCCTGCCGGGAAAGGAAGCAAACTCCATAGTGAAGCTCCCAGGTCCAGACTGCCGGACTCAAGGCCCCTCGGACTCACAGAACCGCCCCTGTGTGGCTCCCAGACCCTAACTGGACAGAGGGAGCAGAACTCAACCCCCACCCCCACCCACTGTCCTTTGCCTGTGGAGCAGTGAGCATCTGAAACCGACGGGGTGGGGTGGGGGGGCACAGCACAGGGCTACTTTTGCACAGAAAAGGCTTTTCTGGCCTCAGGATGAACCAGCCCCCAGGAATGCCCAGCCCGGAAGCCGCTCCAGCCTTCAGCCGTATTCTTTCTTTTTAAACCCTGCAGATCCGCACGGAGAACATGCTCCCTCAAAGTATGCAGCCAGACCCGTTCCCAGGGCTGCTCCGCATTCCACAGCCAGAGAAAGTGCAGGCTCCGGCAGTTGGGCCGGCTGGGGGGCCACGCCAGGCTCTCCGGCTACCAGCCTGCCAGCAAGTCCACAACGTGGCCGCCTGGGGACCCAGGCGCATCTCTGGAGTCGAGCGCCTCACACAGCATTCCTTCCCGGCTCTCGAGGTACTGGGCTGGTGGGGCCCAGGCTCTGGGCCCATCCACCCGCCCACCAGCCCGGCCACTCCGGCAGGAGCCTAGACCAGCCAGCCACTCACCTACCCAGAGGGCCCTGCTGCTGCTGCCGCCTCTGCCGGCCCCGCAGGGAGCTGGCTGGCCCAGGTCTGGGCCTCACACCATGGGGAAGGTGGCGCCCTCAGGAGTCTGCCCGGCCCGGCCCCCCCAGAGCACCATAGGCCAAACGCTCACCAATGGAGGCGGCCACAGGCGGGGGTGACCCCGCCCCCAGCGCTCAGCTGGTCGGCTGGCTTGCCCTGTTTGCTTAATGAAAACAGGAAACCAGGCCCTTTTGAAAGCGCGTGTGTGTGCGCGCCCAGGCGCCCGTGCCAAGAGTTAAACACGGCCACAGAGAGGCCCTGTCCCTCCTGTGCCAGCCACTCCATGAAAGGGTCCGTGTTCCCGCCGGTCACCTCAGGGAGCCCAACGGCAGGCACAATCGACCGCAGTGTTCGCGGGTCCTGAGCGGGCGGGTGTCCCGGGACGCCAGCCAAGGGCACCCGCTGCGCTGGCCCCCAGGGGCCCCCACATCAGAGCAGCCCGTCGCCCTTCGCCAGCGAGCCATGCCGCCACAGCGCGTGCCCTTTGCTCTGCCCCGCCAAACCAGGCCCCCCTCCCCAACCTCTAGAAACCCTGCCCAGGACAGAGATGTCTAGTTGTGAACCCAGCACACACTTGTTTAAAAGACAGAAAAACCGTGTTCCTAACCCATCCCCAAAGCAAACTCCCTGTAGTCGAGTCCTTGCCGACTTACAGTGACCCTACAGGGCAGGGCAGGATGGCCCTGGTGGGCTTCCCAGACTGTCACGCTGGACAGGAGCAGAGAGCCTCCCCTCTCTCCTGAGGAGCGGCTGGTGGTCTTGAACGGCTGGCCTTGAAGCCAGGAGCATAGCTGGTGACACAGGAGATAAAACACGAGTCACTGGGTTGTACCACCTACTGCCCGATGCGGACATTCTAGTCCAGGGATCCTCAAACTATGGCCCGTGGGCTACATGCGGCCCGCTGAGGACTTTTATCTGGCCCGCCGGGTGTTTCTGCTGCTGCTGCCTGTCCTGCTTAGCAGCCGACTCATCCCTGGTCCCACAGTGAATTTGTTCATAGTTTGTTTGTTTAACTATAGTCCGGCCCTCCAATGGTCTGAAGGACAGGGAACTGGCCCCTTTTTTAAAAAGTTTGAGGACCCCTGTTCTAGTGTGAACCCCCGGGATGGGTTTTCCTGGGTTTCTTCATAGCTATGCACCCCACCACCACTCCGTGGTGCCGTTTGAGCGTTTTCCGCTGCAAATACAAATTTCACGTCTCCTTTCCCCCTTCCCAAAGCCGTTGTGAACAGGAGCTGCCCGGCCACCCCTTGAGGCTGTAGGGCCCGATGGAACGCATCCCAGTTCACGGCCAAAATGCAGCAAGCCCCTCTCTCTGCTGCACTCTGAAGTTCGGCCCCGGGAAGGTGTGGGTCACACTGTCTTATCCCCAGGTGAACTCTGGACTGAAGCACTGGGCACCGGCCAGGCGTGAAGTGCACCAGGGGAGGTTTCTTGACTGGGGACACTGCTTGCCACAGACCCGCCCTGACCGACAGATGCTGGTGGAGGAGCCGGCCCGTGCCCTGAGTGATCGGCCAGGCAGCCCCGAGGACCCCACGCCCCAGCTCCGGCAGACAAGGCAAACTGGGTCATGGTGAGAAACATCGGTCCCTGGGACGGAGGACTCCCTTTCCACGGCTGCGTGGGAGAGCGGAGGGCGGTGGGACAGGCGACAGCCCGGGACGAGGTGGCTGGCCACGGCGAGGACTGACATGAGGGGCTGACATGAGGATGGAGGAGGAGCACGTGGTTTCGCATCCTGTGGCACGCGGGCCGTGAGCGGGACTGGTGTGATGTGTAACAGGAGATGGACAGCGAGGGCAGTCCTTTTTCATCTCCTGTTTTCCACGTGCACTTCACACATACGTGGCACATCTCGCTTGGCTGTGCTTTCCACACTCTGCAGGTTCATGGCATGAAGAAAGCATCCCGGCTCCGTCCAGACGGAGTCCGTAAGTCCAATATCAATCTCTATGTCTAAGACCAATCTGTAAAGTCCTCTTCAGACTTGCGCAGCACATGCCACGATGCTGAGTGCAGGAAGGTCACAGGCCAGTGGGTTAGTCTTGTGGATCCAGTGGCGGTGGAAGCATCTCAGCGCTGGCGTGGGTCTCCACGTGGCTCCTCCAGCTCCGGGGCTCTGGCTCCATCAGCCCAGCTCCATGTGGCCTGTGCACAGGAATGTCTCACAGGGAGTGTCTGTGACTATATCTGTCGGGCCTCCAAATGAAGTCATCCTGCTGTGACCTGATTGACAGGCTAGACTCCACCCCTTCCCTCTTCCTAGCCTCAAGTTGACAGCAGATGATGTCATAGCCACACACAGATGATGTCATAGCCACACACAGTGTCCTATGACTCCACAGGGCAGGGCAGAACTGCTCCTTAGTTATGTGAGGATCTCGGGGGAGGGAGTGGGGGGGCGGGGACTGCGCTGGGCTCCGGCTGCAACTTCATTATGTGGCACTGACGAAGGGTTCTTTAACTAGGTACCCGGCATCTCGGTGGGAGAGAGGGCTGAATGCTGAGTTGCCGACCCTCAGGGCAGGGGTTCAAAGCCACCTGGCACCCCTCTGGGCTGGTTCCACTCTGTCTGGACAAGGCCACTCACTTTGAGTCCTCATCGACTTTTTTTTTTTTTAGGCATCACTGCCCTCTGGTGGAGGGAGTAGGAGGCCCAGCCTTTGCTCCTGTGAGCTGGAATTGAACCTCCATCCCAGTGGGCCGCAGTCCCGCGCACAACCACGACGCCACCGGGGCTCAGCCCCTCATCGACTTTTGAAGGTGAGAGTTTTGGTTCGGGTGGGTTGGGAGTTTCCAGCGTCAGAGATGGGGAGTGAGGGCTGGGGCAAGGGCTGTGTGGGCAGACCAGGGGACATTGGGGAGAGGGCTGGCTCCAGGCCTAGCGGAAGCATTTCCTCTTTGTCACCGTCCGATGTGAGTCCATTAGGCAGACCGGCGCCAGGAGAAACAGACGGGGCCAGTCAAAACCCACACCCCCGTGTGTGCCCCTGTGTGGCGGGGCTGGTGAAGCGGACCAGAACCCCCTCAGCCTGCGGGAAGAACAGACTGGTCTGTCTGCAATGACGCTCAGCTGCCAGGAAGCAAGGATGGGGAGACCCGCCCTCCTGTCCTTTGGGCAGGAAGGACCTGTCTCTGGAAGGGGACACCGGGCCTGGGAAGTTGGGAAGGCAGTGAGAAAGAGGGAGCTGCTTGAGGGGGCGGAGGGGGACCGTGGTGGCCACAAGGAGCTGCAACGTGACCAGTATGAGGGCGGTATAGGACAGGGTGGCATTTCACGCCATTGTTCATGGACGGATGAGGTCATGATTCAAAGGCACCCGACACCCACCCATCCCCTCCCTATCTATCGCCCATCCATTTACTTCTTCTCTATCCACCCACCTACCTATGGGTCACTCTCTTTCCGTGTGTCCACCCCCCCCCCCGCCCTCTGTCTGCTGTTCTCCAGGACAGAGTGCGCGGAGGAGAGCGTCCCCCTGGCAGCGAGGCGCACCCCAGAGTGAGCGGAGGCTCTTCTGAGGGTCTGTGTGCCAGGGTGCACTGCCGCCAGCAGCCCGGGCATCCAGGATGGGCCGCGTCTCTGAGCCAGCCGGGAGGACCATGAGTGGGCAGAGTCCTGCTTCCTCCCGTCCAGAGTGTGTGGCCCTTGATTTGGGGGTAACCAACTCCCGGGTCCTCCAAGCGGCCTGCCAACGCATGCCCACAGCCCCGGGAGGAGGCAGATGGATTTGTTGGGTTCCCACGGCCAGCATCCAGCAACGGACCCCCAGGCCTTGCTTCTGATGCACTCTGGA
>PVJH01042756.1:0-14072 GCA_004026705.1 Nesogale talazaci | reverse complement strand
CTGTTAACTCTTATATTTCTCTCTGATGCTTGATCCTCATTCCCTCTATTGTGGACTTCATTCCTTCTATTGTGTCCTTCATCCCCTCTATCATTGCATCTTTTGTCTGTGTAGCTTCCTTTATCTCTTTTATTTTTCCTATCAATCTTCGAAGAATTTCTTTTTGTGGCAGATCCACATCAGATTCTTCTATGAGTGAAAGGAGCTCTGTTGCTGTGGTTTGTCTTTCTTGTTTGCTTATTAGTATTGAAGTGGTGTTCTGTTGTTTATGTGATGCTTTTGAAGAGGCCGGTGCCATTTTCCTGTTTCTAAAGGCCCTTGTTTACTTTCAAAGTGATTAGTGTTTTCACAGGTTACCTGTGTTTTACGGTTGAGATTGGTTTCTGTGTAGTCAGGTACTATGTTGCCTTAAAAGTCAGCTGTCCCTTTGTTTCCACCCAGCTTTCCATGTACACAGACTCCTGGACACACAGATTTCCAGACACACGCACATACTCCGAGCCACAGAATCCCACACTGTACGGTGCAGCAGGCTCCCACCTCTGGTGCTGGGTTTGCAGTAGTTCAGCTTACGTCCTGAACCAATCAGCTGTCCTCTTATTCTCACACAGATTCTGTGCACACAGGCTCCTGGGGACAGACTTTAAGGCCCACAGACTCCCTGGCCCACAGGCTCCCCAGCTTGGAAGGGCCAGAGGAGGACGACAGGGCAGGGACAGACTCAATCATTCAGACTCCCCACCTAGGAGAGGTCAGAGAAGGAGCGCAGGGTAGAACCAGGCTCAAGTGTCTAGGCACCACCCCCCAGCTAGGAAAGGTGGGAGGAGGGCTACAGGGCAGAACCAGACTCAAGGGGGCAGACTCCCCACCTATGAAAGGCTAGAGGAGGTCCACAGGGCAGAGCCACACTCAAACTTCCAGGCTCTTCAGCTAGGAAAGGCCGGAGGAGGACCGCAGGACCGAGCCAGGCTCAAGGGGGCAGAATCCCCACCTAGGAAAGGCGAGAGGAGGCCCACAGGGTAGAACCAGGCTCCAGGGGGCAGATTCCCCACCTAGGAAGGGCCAGAAGAGGCCCACAGGGCAGGACCAGGCTCCAAGGGGAAGACTCCCCACCTAGGAAAGGCCAGAGGAGGCCCTCAGGGTAGAGTCTGATGAAGCGTTCAGGCCTCCCTGCTAGGAGAAACTGCAGGCGGGCTGTGGCACCGCCAGAGACTTGATCGGTCCGCTTCTCGTGCCACTGCAAGCAGCGGTGACGGAGAACTCAGAGACCCGATTCCCGCTAGGGATAAGCGGCGTTGAAAAACCCCCACCTGGCGCCAAAAAGCTCCAGCCTGACTCTCCTCTCCAAACTGCCAACTTTTGCAATGCACCACCACCCAGTTCCCGCTAGGGAAAGCCGCTCCGAAACACTCCCGACTGGCTCTCTTCTCCAATCGGCCAGACTCGCCGTGCTGCCGGTGACCCAAGAGGCCCGATCCACCGCGAGGGAAAGCGGTGTTGAAAATGTCCTGCCTGACTCTCACGTCCCGCTGCCGCCCGGTTCTGGCTAGGGAAAGCCACTTTGAAACACTCCCGCCTGGCTCTGCCCTCCAATCGGCCTGACTCGCCGCGGCGCCACGGCTGCCGCCGCTGCTGTGGTGGTTTTTTTAAAACATGTCTTTGTGGTAACCCACATTAATAAACGACCTATCATTTTAACTATTTTTAAATGAATAATCGGGTGACATTACCTACACTTTCAAAGTGCAGTCCTCACTATCCTCTGTGTCCAGATGCTTTATATTATCCTTAATAGAAGCACATGGTCCTTTACACGATGACTGCATGTCCTTCTCCTGCAGACTCTGGTCAGGATCACGATGACTTACCTTTTGTCTCTATGCACTTGCCCCCGCTGAATATTAGATACTTTGTTGTCGTGTGATTGACTTCACTTTTTATAATATTTTCAAGGTTCATCCAAGTCATTATCCTGGAATAAAACTCCATTTCTCTTGATGACTGAGTAGTACTCCATTGTATGGATATGACACATTTTACATACACACTTTTCTGTGAACCAACACTGGGCAGTTTCCATCATTTGGCAACGGTGCACATGCTACAGTGCCCATGTCTCTCTAACCCTGGGGTGTTTTCCCTCTTTGGAAATAACAAATATGCTGCAGTGCACGTGGTGTGCATGCCTCTGGTTGAGTGTTTACTTTCAAGGCTGTTGGGTGCACACCTTGGAGTGGAACTGCTGGCTCACATGGTAACTCTGTGGCTAACATGTAGAGGAACAGTCAAGCAGTTTTACATTGTGCATAAGCAGTTTTACATTGTGCATTCCCAACAGCAGTGTGAAGGTCTCAAAAAATCTCTGTATTCTCGAATTGTTAGTCAGAATCTACACACATGGTGCCAACCCACAGTGTTTATGCATATGAAATATCAAATAACAACAGTGAGATACTTCAGACTCTGATATTTTTACTGTATTGTAGTCAATCAAATGTCCTGAATCAGCAGTAAATCATAGAAGGATAAATAGTGAATCTGAACACAGAAGATACCTTTTCACATTTTCATAGCACTGTTTTTATAATAAAAACTTTTTGTAGGAATAGATGAAGGGGTTTGATAACCATCCTGTCCCACCTCTAGATATGGACATTCATACCCAGAATTTTCTTACAGCTGAGTCCTATGACCAGATATGTGCAGCATTTGTAAGGTTCAGGAAACCCCGCAACTATGCTGCCTCTCACAAAGATACCAGGAAACCACCTGACCCACCGCTTTTTACTGAAGCCAGAACTCTCTCTCCCCTCCCCGCCTGCCCCTGACCAGAGACTCCAGCTAACACAGCTCTGCTTCTTACCTTCACCTCCTGCAGAGAGCTTTCTAGCAGACAGGATGCCACTGGTGGAAGCCCTCCTCTTCTCCCTGCTCTGGGCTTGTGAGTCACTTGGGTCTAAAGAGAGACTGATGGAATTGCTTCATGCTGTCTTTTCATTTGGCATTTCCTCACTGGACTTTCTTTTCTTTGATTGCAGTTGGACTCGGGCAGCTGGAGCAACCAGCTATATCCATTTCCAAAGCAGCCAGTAAAAGCGCCCCCATAACATGCAAGGTGCTGTATGATGGTTTTGCAAGCGTAGCCATATACTGGTACCGTCTGAAACCAGATCAGGTGATAGAACACCTGGTGTTTGTTATCTCGACAGAAACTCCTGCTCGCGTTAGTTTAGGTGAGAACAGGAAAAATCTGGAAGCAAGTAAAAATGTTCGCACATCCACTTCAACTTTGAGAATAAGCTCTGTAGAAGAAGACGATGAGGCTGTGTACTACTGTGCTGTCTGGGTCACACAGAGTATGAGACGCCACAATGTGCTACACAAGAACTGCCTGCACCCACATCCCCCTCAGTGTAGGCAACCACAACAGACTCTTCAGCTTGCCTCTCAGCGGGGCTCCCAGCAGCTCTGAAGAACTCCAAAGAATACACAAAGCCAAGTGTTTTCTAGATAGACATTTTGGGAGATGCTCACACCCCACCTTCATATGGCATTGACAAGTAATACCCAAAGGAAGGAAACTTGACACACTTTCCTCCAACACTGGGTTCTTTCTGGAATCTCTGTAAACATAGAATGTATAAGTCAAAGGAGAATCCATTGGTTCACTATTCACTGTACAGACGAAGATTTCCTCTAATTGAGGGGTTTAAGGTGGAAGTGGGATTTAGTGCGTAAGGTGGAAATGGGATTTAGTATGTGCTGAGAAATGGATCTATACATTACAAATATATTTTGTTATATCTATGAGCATTGATTTAACATTATTACAATTTTCCATTTTACTCAAGAACATACATTTTCAGAAGTAGAGTGATGGGTTAAGTGTAAAAATCTCATTGTTTAATTAATATCCTTAAGCCTCCAGAATAAATTGAGGATCATTTATCCATAAGTACACAGTCAGCTATTTGAGGTCTATGCAACATCAGAACATGTGTCCTGGACCCCTGAGGTGCTCACTGCAGAGATAAAACCAGCCCCGCCCATAGGAACAGAGCTTCTAAGTCCCAACATGATGGGAGTGACTTGAAGATCCTGTTTCCCGTGTTCCTTTGCAAAGAAATCTAAGGATCCTGAATAAGCACTGAGCAGAAATGACAAAATTATCATGTTTAGTTTCATAATGTGATTATAAAAATGAAAAAGCAATGATAAACTCTCATTATAAAAATGTATCTTGCCTCTGCAGAGGAGTTTCTGGACAGTGCAAATGTCCAGACATGCTGAATTGCTAAAGATTGGAGATTTGAGTACACCCAAAGGCATCAAAGGTTTAAAAGTCTACTTCAGCTCAAGAAACAATGGAAATTTGTGTGGAGCAGAGGTCTGCTCTGACCTGCCTGGCATTGTGTGAGTTAGAGTGGATGCTGCAGCCATTCTTAGTGGTGAATGGTGGTGGCCTCAACAGGGGACACATAGGTAATGTCCTTACAAAGCAATTAGACAACACTTATTATTTGAGTTTAATCTTGGAACAAGTAGTTGGGTGGTTCAACAGGCTTCAGTAGAAGCGAACATACTAATTTGATTAACAAAACATAAGACTTAGAAATCCTTCCCAGCGTCAGCATTCCCTTTTAAACCATGAGAGGTTGAGTCAGAAAAATATTTGACTTAGAAAATTTTCAAATATTTCTCTTTTTTTCCCAATGATTTAATTGAGGACTCATAACATTCATTACATCATTTGTATGAGCATATTTGTACACATATTGCCATATTCATTTCCAAATATTTTCTGCTTGAGCCCTTGGTATAAGCTTCTCTTTCTCCCTCCTTTTTTTCATAAATCATTCTATTGGGGGCTCATACAACTCCCATCATGATCAATACATACATCAATTGTATGCAGGCTACATTCACACACTTGTCATCATCACTCTGAAAGCATCCTCCCTCCACTTAGGGCTGCAGTACCAGCTCCCCATATTTCCCTACCTCCCTGCCCCCCATGAACCTTTAATAATTACAAATTGCTATTTGAGAGAATATTTTTAAAGGGAAAATTAGTGTTGGACTTGGTATAAGACCATTTGATGAGATCATAATACATAAGACCACTAGTTTTCCCCCATACACCTGATGAAGCACCACAACAGCAGATCTTACTGTGAAGGTTTTTCATTGGTTCTGAAGCGATTGTTCGTCCCTGCCTCCTCAGAACAAGAGCTGCGACTGCATCCTCATTCCCAATTCATGCTCTCAGTCTCTCTGTATCTCTGATAATGCTGACCCGATGGGCTCTCCTTCTCTCTTTGTCTTGGATTTGTAGGTGGAGTTTTCTCCTTTCCTGTCTTTTCATTGTGTGTTATTGATGGAATCAACCTTTAAAATGTCTCTGATTTTTCTTCTTTGCTTGTCAGGTGGAGCCTCCAAGGTGAGACTATCTCAGAATCAGCTCTCCTTTACAAGAAAACCAGACCGAACAGAGCACATCAGTTGCAAGCCCTCTGGCATCTCCTTGGAAAACATCATTGTCCATTGGTACCGACACAGAGAAGGGGAACCTCTGAAATGAATTATTTATGGCTCATCCAAGAGTCACAACCAAGGCACCACTGACTCCTGCTTGGAAACAGATGAGAAAGAGAATGGGATCTTTTACCTGATAATTAATAAAGTCATCAAGGAAGATGAAGCCACGTACTTCTGTGCCTGCTGGGATAGCATGATGCCACAGACGCACAAAGGTCCTGTAAGGAAACCTTCTGTGGACTAGCCCTCAGCCCTTTCACACTTATCTAACCACAAAAGCCCCCTTAATGCTCTTAATCATAGGTCTCCAGACTGTGAGAACTGGAAAAGATCTTAGGACACAGGTACCTTAATGCCCCAGAGATAGCAATTGACTGGTCCAAAGCAAGCTAACCACAGTGGTAGACCTGCACCACTTCTGCATTTCCGATACCCAGTTCGGTTTTTGTTTTTCTGCCTCTCTCGTACTTATTGGTAAATGTCTCTTAGCAAAATCTCATTTCTTTTAAAATATAATTATCACAACAAAGTCTTGTCTTCGTAATCAACAGACTGCATCATTCAGTCAGCTCTTGCATGTAGACCCCCACACAAAGTATATCAGGCATAGAAAGAGAATACAGGATGGAAGGGATGGACTTTAGCTCCACCTGTCTCCATGATCACCCCCCCCCCCATCTCCTTCATTACATGACCTTCATTCTCTTCTGACATCTACCATTGGCCTGCTTTCCCTGACACATTTCTGAAAGACAGGGCCAAAGAGGAGAAGAGACTTGCCACTGAATATATATACATATATATCCACACACATATATAAAACTCTATCCCACTTCTATGTATATAGAAGAACCTACAAAGCCTGCAAACCGATTAAACTTACACGTATTTTCTGTAAGATTTGAATTAATTCTAATTGGATGGCTATGTGCTTCATTTAAAATTTGGTAGCCCTGGCCTAATTTTTATCTTTTAGGGTAAGCGTCGTTGGGTACACATTTGTCTTCCTGCGTGTTCAGCAACACAAGGCCACAAAGAGTTCCAGAGAGAGAAGACGGCACTTTGTTCTCCAGGAAGGATGTGTGGTTTCTGTAACCCTAGGAAGCAAGGCAACTGTCCTCTCGGCTCATTATGAATTGGAAGACACTCAATGACAGTGGGCCTTTCTTTAATTAAGAAGAGCAGAGTAGCATCAATAACATCTATTCCAATACATTATGGCTATAAATCTCTCTTGCCAAATGCTTTATAAATAGCAAAAGAAAAATTGATTTCCATACTACTCCACCCAAATCCCTACTACCTGTATTATTTCCTTCCACAAATCATTACCTCATTAAATGACACCATTTTCTGACTAATGACAAGCCAAAATCTAACTTGCAACATTACAAGAAGGATATGTTCTGTTACCTCACAGATATCCCTCCAAATACCCTTAAATTATTCCTTCATGCATTTATATGCCTGTTGGTGGGTAACGGGGGAAGAGAGACCTCAAATAAGGAAGGGATGCTTACCAGTAATTGTAGGAAAGACAAGGGAAGAAAGAACTCAGTTCTATGTTCCTGGGTAGGCACTTTTAAACTACTGTCTACCCAATCCTCAGTGAACTACACCTCTGTCCAAGCAGTGTGATGACTGTAGATGCTGGACTTATGGGAACCATGGCACCCCCCTCCCACTATGAGTCACACCAAAAGAACTCGATAGGGAAGTTTAACTGAATGAACTTTGTCTTAGCTCAAAATGACCAGTAGCCTCTGGACATAGGACTGAGATTCCCCAATAGGAGAGGAAGAAAATGACTGCCACCCCAAGATAACAGAAGCGGTGCTTGTTCCACTTTGCTTGGGAACCCCTGCTGAGAGACCTACAATGAAAGGACACCCAGAAGCACCACATATTCACTACCTCGATGACCTCCTTGCACCAATATAGAATGTGTCGATCCAATCGTCAAGGATCTGCCTCTGTAAGGAATGCTACAGGAAATTTTCCCCTAGACTAATTCCACATTCAATGTAATCAGAGTTCAATCATTTCAGAATTCAAAGGAAAGTGGAGTAAAAAGGGGGAAACGATTGCAAGGATCGACATATAACCTCCTATCTAGGGGATAGACAACTGAAAAGTGGGTGAAGGGAGATAATAATAATAATAATCTATAATCAGGGATCCATGAAGGAAGGGGAATGGAGAGGGAGGGGAAAAATGTGGAACTGATTCCAAGGGCTCAAGGAGCAAATATTTTGAAAATTATGATGATAACAAGTGTACAAATGTGCTTGACATAATGGATGGGTGGATGGAATGTGAGGAGTTGTATGAGCCCACTATAAAATGATTCTTTAATATGCATAAATAGCAACAACAAAAAAAGAATTCAAAACACACAAAGCAACAATACATGGATTGCAGTTCACATTTGTACTATATTCATATAACTTCCTTTTCTCAACAGTCCCTTAAACTTATGTCAATGGACACATGACTGGTGCTGTCAATGGAATCAACTTATACCCCAGGGTGATGACTGATTGCTGATGGCTATAGAGGACAGTGGAAGTCTAAAATCCACGGACAGAGTACCTGCTTAGATTAAGTCTCTTATAGATTGCTTCTGGTCACCTATGGGTAGGGACAGTAATCACTGCTATCAGACAATGTCTACTGTAAACTTGATTAAAGGGGATTGCACCATGGTATAATATGATACCTGGTCAGTTGGCCTTCCTCGTTTTTATTTTTAAAGATCATTTTATTGGAGACTCTTATAGTTCTTATAATAATCCATACATCAATTCTATCAAGCATATTTGTACATATGTTGCCATTATTTTATAAATATTCACTTTCTTTTTGAGCCCTTGGTATCAGCTCCTCTTTTTTTCCCTCCATTTTACCTCACGGTGCCTTGACACATTGTAAATTATTATTATTTTCATGTCTTATAGCAACCACTGTCTCCCTCCTGTCATGTTTTTCTGTTGTTCATCCCCTTTGGGTGGGGGGTGGTTATGTGTTGATCATTGTGATCCATTCTCCCTTCCTCCCCTCCTTTTCCCACCTAACCTCTCACCTTCCTGGTATCACTACTCCCATTTCTGTTTGTGAGACGTTTATCCAACCTGGATTCTGCGTGTAGTGAGCTCTTGCTTATACTTGTGTACAGGCATCTGACTTCCCTCTTGGCTCAACCTCAATTTGCTGTAAATTTAAATATTTCTCACTTGATCCATGACAGGAGTTTTCTATGTGACTTATTTTAATATTACTGGCAGACCTTTATTCTTCTTTAATTTTTGTTTTGTTTTTGTGTTTTATTGTTTCTGTCATGGTTCCTAAATTATGAAACACAGGAGAAATGGATACACAGAGACAGTAACTGAGGCAATCGCTTATCAGGGGAAGAAGACTGGGACTGGAGAGCAAATACTGAATGCGGGGAGAGTGGGCTAGAGTTGATTGTGATATATAGCCAGCTCTCTTTGAAAACAACTTAACTATGAAAATAAATAATATGTGAATCTTTTATCAGAAAAGCTAGTACAAAAAACGCTTCTTATTTATAGTTCTACTGCTAGCCTGTTTATCCTTTTCTCTAGATGGTGTTATTTTAACCACTTTCTCCTTGGCCCTATTAAATCCATTTTTGCTCCTTCAGAGTCCATTACCTAGACATTTAATTATAGTTCAATAGTATATGAGTCTGTATACATACACACACACATACATATATTCACACAGACAAGGCATCCTAGACGGACTTTATCAAATTGAGTTACTCTGAAATGCTATTTGAATTTTGAGAACAAAAATAAAATGAAAGGACATGATCAGGACGGTATTAGAGGGAGGGATAAGATTTAGAAATAAAACTTTCATACAGCCCTTGCTTCTTTGAGAATGAGAGATACATTGTTGCGATGGGGACATTTAGTATAATTTTCCTGGATCATTTTCTCATGCATGCAAATTGAAAATTTCTTAATCAGCTCCCATGATTGCCCTATAGCCTTTGAGAATTCCTTTCAAGATGATTATACATTTGGGATCCCCCAAAACAATAGCCATCACTTTCTGCACTGACTTCTCTGCCTTAAGTTTCACTGGCCCAGGAGATTTTCTCTGATGTCACTGTTCTCTGATGTTCACTTCATCAAATTGAGTTGTTTTATTTTATGTCACCCCAATGAGCCAGAGACAAGTGTGTCACTGAGAAACATTATCTGCAGCCAGCCACTGGTCACAAATCCATGTTTGAACATGTTTTGTTAGGAATACATCTATGCATGTAGGATCCGGAAATTTAGTAGCAATAATTTCTGACTTATCCTCAGTTATGATTAAGAAAGATATCTTTAATATATAAATATACTTTTTAACTTAAAATGCTGCAATGTGTTCTCATTTTATTTAGATTAAAGCACAATCTATATATCCCACTATAAATTGAGAAATTCTTCACATTTCTAAAATTTTAACAAAGGACATTACTAATAGCCTAAGACATAACAAAGCAATTGGTGCCACTAAGTTGAGCAAATGTAAAATGTTGACTTTGGAGATGTTATCTATATTTTTATAAAATAAAAATTGATCTATTAAGTTAAAATGTCTCCTGATTGCTTTCTACTCCAAGTGCCTCTGGTCAGTAGATGTAATTATTCTCCTAAGCATTATTTTAAAATTCTATCATCATAAATCTTTAGTTATCTTTAAATCTTCTTGGAACCTATTTTTACATGATAAGTAGTAGAGAATTATTTTTGTTTTTTTGACAGATAACCAAAAGTTCTAACAATTTTTGAACAATGTATTGCTTTTCAAATTTTAAAATGCCATTTCACAGATTCTATTTCTTTCACTCTTCTTAGATATTCTCCTAAACATTATATAGTATATTTTTAGTGAGTGTTAAAATCTACTATGCCAAATTTCTCTTCACTGTTATTTCTCAAATATTATTTTTCTAATATCTTCTTTACAGTATTTAAAAATCAATGTGGCTAGCTTACCCCAATCTTTGCATCATACATCAAAAACAGAAATGTTATCATTCTAATTGTACTTCTAATTGGAATATATATATATATTTATATGAATTTAGACAATTTGGCATCCTTATGGTATTGTTTTATTTCTTCCATGAATACTGTATGTCTCCCCATTTATTCAGGTTTTATTTTATTCTCATGTGTAAAATCATATGATTTCCTTTATATAGCTTTTATGTTTCTGTATATTTAATACAGTACTTTAAAATATACTCTGGTACTTACTCCTTACATTTTATTCCTTAGATATTTCATAGATTTTTGAAATATAAAACACTCCTGATGCTCCTGTTAATTCTTCTCATGGTCATGAAGTAAGGGAAAATATAGGACAAAATGCCAGTAAGAGATTGAGTAGCTGTCATTCATCTATATAACTGATGCAAAATATTTAACAGGTCAGTAATAATTTTCAAAATGCAGCTTAGTTAAATGTGTGGGTGGGTTATATTTTCCCTTCACATAATTTTTTTATCTAGTCCTCTTATCCTTCCCAGTTTATTGGAAGCTGTGCATCACCATGACCGGAGTTTATCCAGAATGATTAGACCCATCCCTTCATCTGTAGCGGCAGTGAAAGTGTCTGCTCATGTGTCCTTTTTAAATTTTTATTAGTTGGGATTTTATCCATACATATATCTTAACACTCCATGATTGACTCACATCAAGCAGAATTGCTACCACCACCAGTTTCCAAACATTCTTTATCTCCATGAACTCCTTGATATCATCTCCCTTTTACTCCCACCATCATCACTGTACCCCCCTGCCTCTGAACCCCTATTGTGCTTATTATCCCTGTGGTTTCATCAATCCCGGGTTTCATATACCAAAAACTGTAAAAACATGTGCCATGAATGAGAAGAATCTGACTGGCTCTGGGAATCATTGAGGCCTGTCTTCTTGGCATCTCTAGATGCTTTCTATGTACCCAGGGGAATGTCAACAGATACCTGCAATTATAATTTCTTACAAATACCCGGAAGAGGTTTATTAAGAACTTATAGTAAACAGTTAACATAATCTTTGCTGAAAGAGAGGAAGAATTAAAGCATTTGATGGTAAAGGATTATAGCCTTTGGTATGGATTACAACCTAATGTAAAAAAGACCAAAATCCTCACGGCTGGACCAACAGGTAACATCATGACAAATGGAGAAAAAAAACTGAAGTTGTCAAAGATTTTGCATTACTTGGATCTGCAACCAATACTTAGGGAACTAATGGTCAAGAGATCAAAAGACATATTGCATTAAGTAAATGTGCTGCACAAGATCTCTTTAGACTATTGAAAAGCAAAGACGATTCTTTGAGAACATAGGTATGCTTGACTCAAGCCGTGGTATTCTCTATTACATCGTATACATATGAACATTGGGCACTGAATAAGGAAGACTTTAGAGGAATTGATATATTTGAATTATATTGAAAGCACCATAGACTGCTCAAAATACAAACCAATCTTGAAAAAGGTAAGGCCAGAGTGCTCCAGAAAGGCACAGATGGCAAGACTTCATCTTAAATATTTTGGGCATATGGTCAGGAGAAACCATATGTTTGGTGAAGTAAAAGGGAGGCAAAGAAATGGAAGACCTTTGACAAGATGTGCCAACATAGTGTCTGTATCACTAGATTCTGGCATAGGAACATTTTTGAGGATGCTACTGGAGGGTGTGGTGCTTTATTCTCTTATACATGGGGTTGTTATGGGTAGGAACCGACTTGACGGCACTTCACAGCAAGTAGAAGGGCACAACAGAACAGCCTTTATGAGGCTTCGTCTTTCAACCTATATTAGAAGTTGGTTTCAGCCCCTAAAATTTCTAGCTGAATCATGGAATTCATTCTTTTATAGAAGGTAGAATTTTTTAAATTCCTTCTGCTATTCCTGAAAAAGCAGTCATCTCAGAACTCATTCCCTCCTTTGGCACTTGCTGGTAGCAAATGTTGGTAAAAGGTAAATGTGGTTGATTGAAAGTGGAGAGCTTTGTTCCCTTCTCTCAAGTAGATTTATATAGGTGTGTTTGCATTTTCAGTTACTGAAAGCTTCCTCCCCACAGAAACCCATTCCTAAATTGTCAGCAAAACCGCCTGGCATCTGTGAGAAAAGAAGGGCCCTTCCTTTGATGTTATCTCTGAGCCGTTTCCAACATAATCATGCACCTGGAAAAAAAAAATTTCTAAGCCCTCATTTTCCAAAACTACTTTTGTAAGCTCTCTCACTTACAAAAGAAGTTGGTTGGCCTGTTATCCCTGCTCTCTTTTCAAACAAACTCTTCCCTCTCCACTTTCTGCTGTATACTTTTCAATGACCACTGCCTTGGTAGAAAACACATTCGGGACAATTTATTTGAGAAAAGTGTATGAAAAAACAGACAACAAAAGCTATGTTAAAATAATATTAAAAGAACCCAGAAGCTCGAATGACCAAGAGGAAATATTTTAACACCTACGGTCACACCACCTGTCTTAAAAGAATGCTAGGATTTTTGCAGAAGCTGTGACCAGTGTGATAGCCAAGGATTGATTAAGATATTTGGAGAAGGGACAAAGCTCATCGTAACATCCTCAGGTAAATAAGCTTTTTCCTTTCTTTCCTTTGCTTGCTTCTGGTTTTAAAAACTGATAGATGCTTTCTAGAAAAACAACTCAACCAAAAGAAGTTAGGGTTGCCTGTTCTGTGACGGCCACATTCTTGGTGCAACATCTGAACAGGGATTTTGCAGCTGCTCCTTGATGAATATGGAAGGTAACACATCTGATCTGTAAATTGTCTTTGACCTTCTGTCTAGGCAGAATGAAACTTTCCTTTTAAAATGCACAGAAAAGGGATATTTGAACTAGAAATTAAAACGTTTGAGAATTCTATCTGTAAGCCATAAGTGTAAGTTACTGGTTTAAAATATGTTCTCTGTGAGAGAACTTTTAAGTGAAAGACACAAAAATAGTATTCTTTTAATTAGTCTTCCTCTATATTTTGGAATAAAATATGGCAACCTTTCCTTCTAATAATCTGCAAAAGCTAAAAGGTTAATTTCGATCTTATAGGATTGGCAGTAATTCATAAAAAGTGCGTTCTCAAGTGAGTGTAGAACATCAATATATCCAAGTTCTTAAGTCTAGCTTCTTGGAGCATAGACTGAGCTCAGTCAGATTTGTGCTCTGGCGACTCTTGCTACATGACCTGAGAAAGTGCCAGTTTACTGAAATTTATAGACTCAGTGAATCATTTCAGCTCCAAGTTCAGTTTTACAGCCAGAAGACGGTGTTTATGTCTACTATTGGAAATGGAAAGATAGAAAGATGTTACAGTCCTCAAAAACCTACCAACATGGTGAATGGGTATTCTTACTGTTGCCTGGAATGGGTCCCATACTCTTTTCTCTGTAGCTCATGTAATCATAGGAAGTCTTGTGTTCATGAGTTTTTTTCCCTTTCCTAGTCTGGGTAGTAGCTATTGCTTCAAAAAAATTG
>PVJH01042755.1:0-14086 GCA_004026705.1 Nesogale talazaci | reverse complement strand
CTGTTGGGTAAGCATTGGACTGTTTCCCACCATGTCAGTGGTTCAAACTCAACAGTGACTCCATGGGAAAAATGGAAGACTGTCTTCCCCTGTAAGGATTGATAGTCTAGAGAAAAAATATGTAGTGTTGACATGAGTCAATAGAATCAGTGACAATGGGTTGAACCTCGCACAGCACTATGAGAACTATATGTGTTAGTATATGCAAATTGTTTGTGACAATAATTGTTCATGAAGAATTCCCTCTCTCTCATTAAACATTTTCTCCTTTCTCCCAACAGGCCAGCTAATTATCGGCCTGTCCCTATAACGTCTTTTTGAGTATTTCATAATCTTAGATACTCTACTTTTTCTCCTCATGTTGTCTATAATACAACACTGCTTTTCATTTTATACCACTTCTCTACTAAAAGGTAAAAATCTAAGAGGCAGGATTTATGTTTTACCCATATTTGAGTCCCCAAGGCTAGCCCATTACTGATACATAGAAGATACTTAATGAGCCTTATTTGAATTGTGGTCTGCTGTTCTTGCTTTAATGGAAACACATGGACTATGACTAGCACATTGGCCCATGTTTTTTTGGCTTGGCAGGGGGCACGTCTTCTAGCTGTCTCTATTCGCTCTCTTCTTCTTTAGCCCGATGCTTAAGCATCCACTCACTAATTTTTTCCTTAAACCTACCTATACTTCTCTTGATCAGAAATCCAATACATGATAGTCACATTTTTTGGTTTATTAAAAATTCTAGTTCCTTTGTTACAAGAATTATTATATATGAAGAATGTATTAGTTATATTCATGCTCATCCTGGCTGAGAAATCTCTTTAGGCACTGATTTTTGAATCAGCCCAGAGAGTTACATGTAAGAATATCACACCTAACAAGATCCATTTACTTAGGATTTAAGTCAAAGGCAGGTGCTATTTCTCTGTTGCTGTGTTTTGTCCTGTTATTCCATCTTGTTTTCATTTCCGTATGTTATTTTCCATGTGGGCTTCAGGAAATAAAATAAGAAGCAAACTTATGGAATTCCCCTACTTAATTATTATGTTTGATAATAGTAATACCTAATATTATGTTCCTATCATTTGGTTAAGAGGGTGTCCCTGGCTTGTTCTGGTCCAAAGCTACCATTTCTCCTTTTGTGCCTAGCATTTTGGAGGAGATATTTAGAGATTGTAAAAATTCTGTTTCTCATCAAATATTTGCTCACTAATTTTGTATCCTGATTATCACCCCAGTTATTATTATTTTAAATCAATTATATCTATAACAGCACAAGGGTTATTTTCAAACTAGCCTCATGTGCCTCTACATAATATACTAAGATGGATCAAGTATCACATACCCCCAATTGTTATGCCAAAGATACATCACTTGACTCTAATCATGAAAAAACATCTGGCAAGACAAAATTGAGAGCAATCCCCAATAAACAAACAAATAGATAGATAGCTACTCTTCCCAATAAATAAATAAAACTTCTGTAATCTTACATAATGTTAGTGTCATGAAAGATGAAAAAGAATAGTTACAGATAACAGTGTAAAGAGATAAGGCCATAAATGGCAATACTGTACTATAAAATTTGCCATAAACAACATTGTTGGAAGTTTTAGCAAATATTGGCTGGAGATTAGATAATATTGGGTCTATGTTAGATTTTCGCAAATGTGATAATACAGCAGTGGTTATGTAAGCATAATGTCATTGCTTAAGGCATATATAATGAATATGAGAATATAATTAATAGTATAGGCCTTTTACACTCAGATGATTCATGTAATCCAAGCATGAAAAAGTAAATGTGGCAAAGCATTAACAATGGGTGAATTACCTGTCTTGAATAATTACCAATTTTTCTGAATGGAGCCAGACTTTCTTAATAATTATATAGAAGTTTATACTCCTTTTGAATTATATCTTTTAGCTGTATGAAACGTCTTTGTCTAGGGTGCTTTTGGGTTTCAGAGAGTCATCTATTACAAAATAAAGTAGGTAAAGACAGTCTGCTGAATAGAAGCATTACAATTGTAGCACAATCAGGTCTTTGGAGAACTGGAATACCAGTTCTTGAATTTATGATTCATCAGCATCTTTATAGAGCTACTTACTGCCTTTGGTTCATGCCCTCAGCAGCTGACAGTCTGGACACTGCGCTATTCTCAGGACTTTGCTTCTTTTATCTGTCTCATTCTCAGTACTACATGTTTCTCCTTGTGTGTCTTGTATTCAAACTTTCTCAAAGGAGGACCTGAATGGGTTACTTAGTTACCAGATTATGGATTGGATTGGATTCCCCCACAATCCATGTCAAATTCCAGCCCTTGTACTTGTGGATGCAGTCCTGTTTGAAAATGGATAAAACTGCTCTCTTTTGTTATGTTAATAGGGCCATGCCAATATAGGGTGGATCTTACTCTCAAACACTCACGAATTACAAAAGTACCAGTATGCACGCACAGTCACACAGATGGGGGATGAAAACCACATGAGCACAGTCAACAACCCAAGAGAAAGTAAGGAACCAAAGAATGCCCAGAATGAAATGACAAGGCCAAGACTCTTATGTGAACCGTTCGTCGCCATCAAAACCCAAACCAAACCCACTGCCGCTGAATCAGTTCTGACTCATATTTACTTTCTCCATAGGCCTCTGAGACTGAAAATCTGTATAAGAGTAGGTAGTCTCGTTTTTCTTCCATGGAGAAACCCAAGGGTTTGAACTAAAGACCTTTTGGTCAGTAACCCAATGTCTAATCAAGAGTTACAAAAGGGGCCCTTTAACCTCCATAACTGTGATGCAATAGATACTGTTCTTTAAAGTCACTTACTTATAGTATTTGCATTATGGCTGCACTAAATATAAAGGAGACCTGGTAGTTCAGTGATTATAAGGTGGAACGCAATCTGCAGGGTCAGCAGTTCGAAACCACCAGTAGCTCCGTGAGAGAAAGACTGGGATTTCCACTCCCATAAACAGTTATAATCTCAGAAATCCACCGGGTTCCTCTGAGTCAGCTTTGATTTAGTGGCAGTGAGGTTTTTTGAAAGGTACTAGATGTCAGCCACAACCCATGCAAATCCCATCTACTAGTAAACACAGTGCTCAGAGTTCTCACATTGGCCTATTATATAAACATGTAGTCTCCTTATATCAATTCCAGGATCTCAATTGGAGATATCTTAGAATAACAAAATTATCAATTCTTAGACACCCTGAAGATGTTACCATGTGCTTCAGGATAAATTCATGATCCCATTAGTTGTGATCAATGCATCATGTTCACAGGACTCAAAGAAGGAAAACCTAAGAAAAAGGAACCACTGGACTCTACTTTAATACAGGGGCATTTATCGTTTCTCTTTACTAACAGTTGTCAGGAGAAACAAAGATTGTTAATGGTCCATCTAAGTAAGTCTGTAGGTCCTAGATAGAAAACAAATTATACATTATCTAAGCCATGGGATAGATATCAAGAAACATGGCCATTGTGTTATGAAGCACCCAGAGATCTAAGTTCTAACAAAAGGTCAGCAGTTCAAGCCCACCAGTTTCTCTACAAAGGGAAAGATGGAGTTTTCTATTCCCATAAAGATTTACAGCCTGTGTTAGTACCTACAGAGTAGAGAAACAAGTCAGACACTCATATGTGTGTAAGAGAGAACTAAAGAGCAATTATACATGAAGAAAACACCCCAGTCCAGTGCATGTCAAGTCCCTAAGTCTGATATTACTCCATATGTCACTGTTAGTCCAAAAATTCTCCAGACTTGTGCAGTCATGCAAGGACACTGAATGCAGGAAGATCACAAACTAGTGGGTGGAATGTCTTGTGGAGCAAGTGGTGGTGGAAGCAGCTCAACTCTGGTGTGGGTCTCCATGTGCCTCCTCCTCTTCCAGGGCTCTGGCTGGCATCAGTATAACTCCATGTGGCTTGTCAACAAGAAGATGAAGTAGAGAGGGTCTCCCACCTCCAGGAAGGAATACAGGAGTTTCCAGAATCCTCAGGAGACCATGCCTGCACCGAGGCCTTATTGGCTATAACCTAATTGACAGGCTAGACTCTACCCCTTTGCAAGTTGATAGGAGATTATGTAACTGCCACACAGTATTAGAAACTCACAAGGACAGTTTTGCTCTGTCCTATAGACTTTCTATGTGTCAGAATCCAGTCAATGACAGGAAGGTATAGTCTTTATTTTGATTTCATTGGTTAACTGTTTCCCTTTCAATTTCTCCTCCCTTCACCCCAGTTCTTCTATTCCTGAAAGTTTACAGGTACCAGGTTCCAAATTTAAACATACCTAAAATGAAGATTGAGAACTGCTGCTCTAAGATTTGAATTCTCTAGCCACAAAGGATAAGAGGTGCCATAATGCACAACGGGCATTGAAACCTTGCTTTGATCTTCATTCAGAAATCTTCAAATTCTTCAGCAAGGCTTCTGAAGTGCTCATTTATTCACTTTAATGGATTTCTTTACTCACACATTCAATCAATAAATATTTATTGAACATGGAGGCCTCAACGGCACATGGGTTTCTCTGAATGGCTTTTTATAAATAGTTAAATTTTAACACCAATTTTAATTGTAGGTCAGCATTTTAAAAATGGCCATTTACTCAATTTTGACTAATGGAAATGCCCTTCATGTCAGAGTAAGACTAGTCTTCAAATAATTTTTCTTTCTTTCTTTTTTTTTTCCAAATAATTTTTCATGCCTGGCTTTGGGGCATCAATATCCAGCACTGTCTTTCGAGGTACCTTTGGGTGAACTCAAACTTCTAACCATTTTGTTAGCAGCTAAATACCTTCTCTGTTTATACCACTCTGGGTGATTAGAGCTTCTCAGTAAACTAATGCATCATGAAGGTGTTGCACTCCCTTCTTAGTACAATACTTTACATTTGTCTAATAAAATCACTAAAATGTAAATCACTGAAATGAGAGTGCCCTCTTGTCGCTTACATTCTCACTCCCTTAGAAAGCACTTTGCACATAATAGAAATTCAATTAATAGCTGTGTTAACAAAGAAAGTAACTGTAAATCATTAATTTAGTGTTGAAATCCAAGCAGTTCACATATATTTTTTAAAGAAGTAACTTTATATATTCAAAACTTTAATATCACAGGTAATTTTGCATCGCTGAAATTTTTTTCCATCCAGAACTTTATTTTTTATCCCATTATTTTATCTTGGCTTCCCAAGAAGAACATTTTTATTAAAAAAATTTAATTTGATCATGGAACATCTGTAGTAGCTTCTAATATTTGCAACTAATAAAAGCTTAATTTAGATAGCCAATGTTCTCATTCATATTTTGTGACATATCTTACCAGCAAGTATCAGTTTGAATAGTGTCAATCTAAATTGAAAATATGCCAGGTTTATTAACACCAACATTAGCAGAGTTTTTAATTGAGTTGCTGATTCTGTCAATAATATAGTTTACTGTTATTTATGAAAAGTGTTGGATAAGCATTTCTTCTTCTGTAACTTATATTTTTGTTGATGTGGAATTAACTAAATTTTTAATAAATGTTCAAAAACAGAAGCAAAATTTCATGATGTATTATTTCATAGCTTTATATAGAAAAGCTATTTTAATATGTTCCTTAATACATGTGGCTTGCTTATAAGTACTTAAAATGTGCTATTGAATCAGCCAATTTTTTTTAATGTACAGACCGATCCTTCTAGATTCCTGCTTTTTAGTTGAAGAGTTGACAGCATCTTCAAGAGTGTTTATAATATAGCTTTCAGTGTGCTGGAAGTGAAAATTACATTTCTCATGCTTTTTATGCTTGTGAAAAATTTACTTCCACTTTCTCTTGCTGTGATGAATACGATCTTTGTGCAAAACATACACTTCACAAAAGGTCTTCTTACATCCATAGAAATTGAGCAAAATGTGATATTCTATCCTTATTATGTCCTATTACACAATCTAAGGAACCCTGGAAGCACAGTGGATTTCCTGTTGGGCTGCTAAACACAAGGTCTGCAGTTCAAACCCAGCAGCCACTCTGCAGGGAAAAGATGAGGCTTTCTAGTCTTGAAAGACTTGCAGCCTTAGAAACCCAAGGAAGCAGCTCTGTTTTGCCTTAAAGGGTTGCTATGAGTAAGAATGGACTGAATACCCCTGAGTTTGGTTTCAGTATTACACAATCTAAGGAACCCTGATAGTTCTACCTTGTTCTATAGAGTTCCAAAGCCTTGAAAGCAACTCGGTGGCCATGAGTTTTTGTTTATTACACAATTTGGAAACTTCAGCTATCCCTTCCATATTAGATCATCATTCATATGTCAGTTGGTCACACTTTCATGTCTTGAATGTTGCAGGAAGTTTTGCCGTTGATATTTCAAATACCACCACAGTCACATATGGTATATAAGTTTAATCAGAGCTTGCAGACTAAGAAAGACAAAGAATAAAGCCCTGATTTCCAAAAGTTAGCCAATGAACATGTTATGGATCACAAAGGAGCATTTTTCACTTATTGCTTGCAAAATGCCCCAGGAGGGACCAGTCATTGGAGGAGAACATCATGATTGTGAAGCAGAGGACCATGGAAAATGAAGGAAGCCTGATGAGATGGAGTGTCACGGCAATTACAAGAGTGGACACACACACCCCAATGTTTATGGAGGTGGTGTGGGATTGAGTAGCATTTTTTTCTCTTGTATATCGGGCCTCCATGAGTCAGAGTACAGTTAAAGGCCACTTTTTACCTACCTTTCCACTGGAAGGGATAGTAAATAAAATATTCCCAACATTAAAATGTTGGGTACAAGCAGTTCCAAATAAGATGCTTTCCAAAGATTATTCACATCTTTAATTTGACTGTTATTATTTTTTTCTGTAATATGCTCAAATAAGTTGGGTTTGAGGAGTATTGATTGATTCGTATCTTTAAAGACAGTATTATAAAACTCATGTAACCTCAACCATTGAGCAAAAAATATTTATATTTCTTTCATCAATTATCACTTTATTTATACATTCAGTCTTTTGTATTCAACCCGTTTGAAGCTATGAGGGGTTTTTTTTGCATCACTGCCCTCTGGTGGTTGTGGGAGCTACCCAGCGCTGCTCCTGAGAGCCGCCACTGGATATGAACTGCCAAGTCCGCAGGCCAAAGTCCTACACTCAACCACTTATGCCACCCGGGCTTAGCCCATAGCTATGGGTTTTTAAATAGAAAAACACATGGGACTTCTTAAGGAAACATTGACCTTTCTTATGAGATACATATACAATTTAATATCTAATCCATACCAGTCATAGCTACTGCCAAAAAGTCAATTTAATCTTTGTGGTAATTAATTGCAACCCCCAACCGCCCAAATCTCCACCACTTGTTTTGCAATGTGACTGCAGTTTCTCTCATCAAGGAGGTGGATTCTATTCCCCCTGTCTTCATGTTGGTCTGGCCTTATGGTTTCCTTTGACTATAGGGTGGCTATCAGTAGGAATGACCAAGAGAACAATATGACAACAATATGGCTCCAGCTAGGTGGTAATTCCTTGAAGAGTTAGTGTAAAGTTTTTCCAGAAGGCAGTGTTTGCTCTAAACCAGCATCTAACATACAATGTTTTTTCTCTGATAGCCAGGCTTCATGGGTCCAGGAAATTACGGATGAAAATTGGAGTAGCACTTGACCCATTCGAAAATTTCTGACCTACTTCCTTTCCCTGCAATCTTATGGCCTGCAACTCCAAGGTCTTCATTCCAGAAAGAAGCATTTTCCCATCTGACACAAGACAGATTTAATTGAGTTGGAATTTAAGAATGTCACCTGGCCACTTTGAGGTCTACATCAACAAGCAGAGAAGGGAGTTAGTTTACTAGATGATAGAATTGATCCTGATGGTGAAGGGGAAGTAGGAGATCTGATAGCGCAGGGTTTACATATTGAGCTGCTAAGTTGGAGGCCAACAGTTTAAATCCATGAGTCACTTTGAGGGAGAAAGATGAGGCTTTCTATTCCTGTAATTCTCTACAGTCTTTCAAACTCACAGGAGCAGTTCTACTCATCCCGATAAGATCAGTATCAGTCAGAATTGACTCAGTGGCAGTGAGTTTGGGGTTTTTGGCTAAGGGGAAATTGGATTGATATTAAATAATGGAAGTAAAGAAGACGCATATGCCTGTAATCCAAATTTCTTAAGTTGTTTCTTTGAACTATATTTTGTGTAATTAAAGTAAATGGAAAATTACAGCAACCTAATTTCAACATGACCACATGGACTTGAACTTTCAGGAGTAAAGATTTAGATCACCCTGCCAGGAAAAGAATTACGGCAAAATGTGACCCTTTCTGTAAATAATGTCCTCAGTGAATTTAACCATTGATAATAAGCTGATCTTTATGTCTGGCAATACTTGTTGCTTTAAAGTCTATTTTGTCTGATAATAATAAATGCAAGTAGGCTTTTGAACAAACATGTCTCACAGAATTGAGCCAACATCCAGATTTCTCACCCGCCTACTTTGCCTAATATTGGATAAGAAGTATGTTAGGACCCATATCTTTTCGTAAGCAAGAGAAAATCAGACTGTCACTTTAGATGATCATGATCTTTCCCTAGAAGTTAGAGCATCTAGCATCCAGCAAGACTCTATGTGCTAAATACAAATGTGTTAGATACAGCCTACATCTTTATTCAATAAAGGAATGGTGCATGGTGCACTCAAGGATTCAAGTATTTGGTACTCAAATGTGGGGGTGCTGGTGCCAGGGATCATGATAAGAAAGTATGTTATAAGACTCAGCTCTCTGATGATAGCCGATAGGTTAGAATGCAACATAGTACAGGTCATGAGGTGGTTTTCAGATCTCAGAAACCATGAAGTCACAATTTTTATGATGACAGGTGAAGCAGGAATGCTGGTCGAGGGGGCTGAGCCTACAGAATGCCACAGAAGTGGTTAGTAGAACACGAGTATTAGGCACAACTTTGGGCACCCAACAAAAGTATTACTTAACTAATCTAGCAGAAATAAGTTGTTGGAGGCATCACTCCTGTGAAAAGTTATAACACTACTCAATTTCTAGATGAGTCACGTTTCAGACTCAGAATCCATTGACTTAAGAGAAGACCCAGTTCTTAGAAAGAAGAGGCTGAAAATGCCACAGTAGGTATGAAAGATCTTTAAAGATCTTTAAAGTTAAAAAGTCCATGATGCTTCAATCCCATTTTCCATGGGCCTACATTTTCCTCCTACACATGTTTTTTCAGTTACCTACTTCTGCTATAACAGAAATATTATAAGAGGATGGCTTTCACAAGCAGGATTCCTGAACTCAGGACACCAACTTCAGGTAAAATTTCCTCTGGCTGTTGGCTTTAGGGGAAGATCCTTGCTGTTTACCTTCCTCTGGGTCTAGGGCAGCGGGCTTCCACCTTCCTGATAACGTGACCCTTTAATAGAGTTCTTCATGTGTGGTCAACCCCCCAACCATTAAATTATTTTCCTTACTATTTCATAACTGTAATTTTGCTACTGTTATGAATCATCATATCTGATAGGCAGGATATATTTTCATTTTCCTTACAAATGAAACATAACTAAAATATAGTGATTAATCACAAAACAATGTGTCATTATATATTATGAAATATTTATTTCTAATTACAAATAAATGAAATGCTGTCTTGAAGCACGGTGTAACATGGGTCACGGTCTTCTTGCTGGGTCCTCATACGTGGGTGGATCTGCATGTGGGCGGACTTGCCTGGAGATGGATAGAGGAGCAGTGTCTTGGTTCAGAAGACCATCAGCAATTGTGTTTTCTAACGGTTTTAGGCGACCCTGGTGAAAAGATCTTTTGACCCCCAAAGGGATAGCGACCCACAGGCTGAGAACTGCTCCCCTAGGGGCAGGACTTTGCTATTAACTTTCCCCTGGGTCTGGGACTTTCTCAGTGCAGGAACCCTGCATCCAAAAGATATGTTCTGCAACTGCCTCTTCTTTCTGTGTGGTAGGGGCATCCTCTGATAATTTCATTTCATTTCTATCTCAAAAGAATATTGATTGAAGATGCAAACTCATCCTATAGATTGACTCCTGACTCTTTAATTTAACTGCCTCTAAACTTGCCTCATTAACATTATAGACGTTAGCATTTGCAGTAACTCAGATAACAACATGGAAGATAATCTGGGAATACTGAGAATCATGCCCTAACTAAACTGACACTTATGTGGAGGGTTACAATTCAATCTATAACACGTGACAATAACTTCTTCAGTCTATCACTAAAAAAACATCTTAGGACCATTTACTTGAGTAACTACATTGGAACAAAGGGAATTCCCAGATAGTTTAAAGATTAATGGACAGAATCTGAATTATTATTGAGCATCTAACACTTGGCATGTCACTGTGATCCCTTTGATAGAAAGGGAACATATAAGAACCAATGATAAGGAGAGTCCTGGGCAAGGTGCTCTGAGAGCCCACTGGACTTACACACCCAGCAAGGTTTCCCGAGCCACTGAACTATAATTGGTATGGACATGTTGGCAGATTGTAGAGTGAGACCTTGGTCTTTGTAGTAAAGCCTGTAACAATAGAGAACATTAAATAGAAACCTTGAAACTCCAGCCACTCCATGACCAAGATTAAATCCAACATAATACTGCATCCTAGCAATTGGAGTAGAGACTACGAATAGCACTAAGTTTAAGGATCCAAAAGATGTGGGGATGACCAGTCTTTATTTAATTCTTCATCAAATTCATGAGTCCTGTACTGCAGAAACTCTACAGATATAAATGAGTTAGTCTTAAGCAGGGGTGGATTTTCCCCCTTCCTCTGTACCCTTCCAGGGGCATTTTGACAAGTATGGAGACTGGTTATCACAAATATGGTGTCTGTATGCTTATACCCAAAGCCATCCCGATTGGAATCATGATTTCCCTTGTGCATGTTACATGAAGGCATGACCATTTGAGGCCAATTTGAGAAAAAGCTGATAAGACACATCTGCTCCAAGGTACTCTGTCAGTTTGGCAGGGCTCTTGATTGGACTTGTTTTTCTTTTATTTCTCTCTGTGTCTAATTCTGTTTCCTCTTTCTTCCTTTTACACGTGCTGATTTCAGCCATAATTAACATCTTGTATCTAGTTTATTGTCATCCCCAAGACTGATTGTAGACTGGATGGTTGTGATCTATAGGATCTTCACTGGCTTACTTTTGGAGGTAAATCTAGGGCCATTCTTTCTAGTCCAGGGTAATCTGAAAGCTCCAGTGAAACCTAGTCAGTGCCCTAGCAACACCTAAACCACATGGACAGCTTGGTGGTGGCTGTGCTTGAAGAGTGCATGAGGTCTCTAACGTCCAGGGGCCAATGGAATGTAATCAGTTCTGATGTGGGCTGCTAACTACAAGGTCAATAGTTCAAAATCAGCAGCTGGTCTGATTCAGGAGGAAGGTGTGGCTTTCTTCACTAGTAAAAAGACTCAGAAACCCACAAGGGCAGTTCTACTCTGTCCTAAAGGGTCACTATAAGTGTCAGTGAGAACATGAGTAATTGGATCATTGAGATCCATAGGTTTCTCCTGGGTTGATCTGTAGGAAGAAGATCCCCAGGCCTTTCTTTCTAGTCTGTCTGAGTTTGGAAGGCCCCCTGAAACCTCTTCAACATCGTCACAACATACAAGCCGCCACAGAAAGACAGGTGGTAGCTACCCATCAGGTGTCTTGGCAAGGAATGGAAAGCACTCTATCACAAATGGAAGGTGAGAATTCTACAACTCAACTACCCATGCCTCAAGGAAGATAAAACAAACATTAAAAAAAACTCAAAGATGTGACTTTTTAATCTAAAGTCTCTTGATTCACAGGCCTGCCAGGAGGAGTCTGCACAGTGCGCCCGCTCTTCTCAATGAATCACTTGATAGAATCTGGAAAGCAGCAAGGACTCCTGAGATCATTCAAATATTTCTCTCTCGTTCAGAACAACTCCAAGCCAAACACACCAGCACACATGCCAGAAACCCAGGTTGTGGAAGCCACGATCCTCCAGGGACATCTGTAGCTCCATCAGACCCCATGCCTCAGGGCTCTGGAAGAAGGCTGCGGACGATGTGTGCGGAGCGACAGCTCTGGAGCAGACGTGCCCCGATGATGCTCTTTGAAGAGGCTTGTAGGCTTTCGCCTTTCCGCCGTGCTACCGCCGGGGAGATCTTTTTTGACAGTGCCAGGGAGAACACAAGTAGAACTGACCTCTTCGGCAGCTCCGTAACCGTGGGGCTCGTGCAGGCAGATTGGCATCTGCAGGCACATCTTTAGCAAGTTGGCAGCCTCCATGCCCTTTGCAGGTTGCAATCAAACCTGCCTTCTACAGCAGCCTCTTTCTGGTTGATTAACTTTAATGTAATTTTAATTAAAAACCACAGTGTCAAAGGGTTTAGCTACTCGAGAAATGAGCACAGACTGCGGCCCAGTGGCAGCAGTCACTTGGAAAATGGAAATGTGTCCTGACAATGTTGTGCAGGGGCCAGATAAACAGGGTCGCCGCAGCACTTCCCTCACAGACGGGACACGGCCAAGGGAACGGCGAAACCAAACACCGGCTTGTCCTTTCAGGGGTTCAAATGTATGGTTTTCAGGGTCCATCCCTGTTTTTTAGATACCATCTTGGTAGAAAAGTGCCTCCCACCTCGCCTCCCGGAGCTGGCTGAGACCGTTCTGCTCTCCTCAGGCATTTTGGTCTCTAAACCTACACACAGACTTGGGTTAAATATTAATCACATTTCAAATAGGGCGGCTGGGCAGGTGGGGCTGAGCGGGGATCCTGCACAAAGTTTGCTGTATTATTAAACTCTAGGACTTCCCTTTTTTCTCCTAGAAAGATTTGATCAGAAGAGAGGCGCTAAGGAGAAGTATTGTAAGTCAACTTTTCTCTCAAGGAAATGCTTTATCTGACTACGGGTTCCTTGACTTGGGTGGCAGGGAATGAGAGTCAAACGATTCCTTCCAGAAAGATGGCTGTGTGCCTTGGGCTGGACGGAGGAAAGGAAATCATCTCAGGTGCACATGTAGTCTGGCAAATATGTTCCGTTTAGAAAAATGAAATGTAGTCACTAGATCTTATTGATTAAGATACAAATAACTAACAGACCTGTAAGTCAAGGGAGATAACGGCCAGTGTAAGATATGAAATAATAATAACAATAGATAATTAATCAAGGATTCATGAGGGTGAGGGAGGGAAGAGACAAAAGAGGATCTTATAGCAAGGACTCAAGTAGGAAATGCTTTGGTAATGGTGATGACAGCATATGGTCAATCATGCTTGATACGATCAACTTATGAGCTATAAGAACCCCCAATAAAATGATTTTTAAAAGATATAAATAACTATTTTAAAATTTTTCTGCTTAGCCAGAAAGTATGGTTCAAAAATTCTCATTTTCCTGGTGGATGTTAAATAATGCTCCAACTGAAAGTGTGGAGCTGTGCGTGGGCGGCATCATTCATTCATGCCAGTAGGCGGAATGCCTCTCCTCCGTGCTGAAATGCCCTTTATTGTCCGTCAGCATAGCTAATTTTTCAGGCCACAACTCTCAGGAGAACACCTCGTGACGTCAATTCTTCAGAGGAGAGTTTCCTCTACCAGGTTTGTGGGACGCTAGGGCTGCTTTGCTGACAGATGGGGCCGGTACAGGTGGGCCCAGAGCCATGTGAACAGAAGGGCCCCCGGGCTCTGACAGAGAGGATAGACAGAACGGTGGGGGAGAGTTTAGGGCAGTGGACAGGGAGGGGAGAGGGGAGGCAGAGAGGATTTCTACATTGAATCCAGCAGAGAGGAAGAAAATCAAAAACAAGCAGATGGGTGGACTGGGAGAGGTGATTTGAATTGTATAACTTGCTTAAGGGACGCATAAAGAACAACCTCGGGGGATCAGACTTCACTGTCGTCAATTCTGGAAAACTGGACGTGCATCCAAACTCACCAGAGTAAAGGAAGATGCAAAGAAAATAAATGCAAAGTATGAAAATGAATTGTGCGTAGGCTTCTGGAACGAATCCTCTGAAGGCTCTTGTACATATCCAGGTATAT
>PVJH01042754.1:0-14046 GCA_004026705.1 Nesogale talazaci | reverse complement strand
GTGCTGCTCCAGACAGAGATTTTGGACATGCGTCACGCCTGATTCTTCCTTGCTGGTGGTGGGATTGTATGTTCCTGCTTTGGGGATGACTCTTTTTATAGTCTATGGAATGGCAAAACAGACCAATCCCCTCATCTTAGTTCGATACACCCTATTTCCATGCTTCCACCTAGTCATTTGGTGGAAATTACAAAGAATACAGATAGAAATGCAAGCAATTTTACTTCACTGCATATAAAATGAAGTGCTGTTTGTGTATAATCTACCCACATCTTCCTATAATCTTTGAATCATTTCTAGATTACTTATAATTTCAAATACAACGTAATTGTTATGTAAATAGCACTTTATGCTCCTTCTTCGCCTTTGTGGGATTGCTTTGACTACTTAATTGCTTCTTCCGACCCGGTGGTAGTTATAAAATTGTCAATTTAAGGATTAAGCATGTAAGAATGGAGTCTAGCCTGTCAATCAGATCATAGCCAATGAGACCTCTGTGTGAACATGGCCTTCTCCTGAAAATTCCTGGAAATCCTGGTTTTCCTCCCAGGAGGCAGAAGACACTTCTCTCTACCATTCCCTTGGAGACATTGCAGCTGACAAGACACATGGGGCTACACTAGTATTCTAAGCTGGAGACCTGCACGGACCTACCTTGATGCAGTCAGACTCCTGAAGCCAGAGAAGTCATGTAGAGACCTCTGCCAGCACTGAGATGCTTACAACGCCACTGGATCCAAAGACTTTGTACCCACTGGCCTGCGATCATTCTGCGTTTGGCATCATTGTATGTGTTTTGTGACTCTGCAGAGGATTTTATAGATGGGTATGGAACATATGGGCTAGTGTTGGATTTATGAACTTGGATTGGGTTGGGAGGCTTCAATGTTCAATTCCTCTCTGTATAAAACTCTTTCTTATACATACATGTGTTTGTGAATTAGTTTATCTTGTCTACCTAGACTAATACACACACACACACACCTACTCTGAATAGTCCCCATTCACAGCTGGTTGAATTCCTAGATGCAGAATCCATGATGGAGTGCAGAGTGTAATAACATTATGGTTAACAAAGATATATTTTAAAAGAGCATGCATCCTTTTGATAAAGTTGTTCCAGAAAGAGCATAGTATGGCTTACAATCTCTACCTGATTGAGCCACTGCCCGCCTCTCTGAACTCTTCACAGTTCTCTCCTCTCCAGGCACTCTGGTCTTCTGGCTCTTTCTAAAATGTGACAAGCTCATTGTCTCCTCCAGGCCTGGATATTTCATGTCTCCACTTACTGGAAAGCTCTTCCTTCAGCCTTTCCTACCATCAGACCTGTGCTTTATCTCCATAGAAAGGACCTTTCTGAAGACTTCATCTATCATTTATATTTGTGTATATGCCTAGTTTTCCAGCACATTTTTAGTGCAGTTTTTGTGGTAAAATTAGGTGCCTCGGCTGATATTTGGGTTGGTGTATAGTCGAGTACGTATGGTATATCAGTCTGTTCTTCCTATACACACATATACTCCCTCCTTTCTCTCTCCACTTGCCCATGTTTCTGCATGGAATGTATCGCCGTCTGAAGTGATCAGATTTGTCTGTTTACCTGTTGTCTCCATTATAGTCTAAACTGCAAGACAAAGAAATCTTGGCTATTTCTTACAGTGTTCTTTTATGTGTGTCCTTTCTACCTAAAATTGGTCTAGCACCCCCAAACCCCCAAATGCCAAAAGTATTTACTGAATGAGTACATTTCTATAATAGTCAGTTGATAGAGGTCAAGGGGGTATGCAGTTAAGAGGATATGCAGGCGAGGCTGAGAAGAGGCTGTCCTACTAACGAACTATATCCTGAGCATTTTTGATCCTGAGTTTTATGTGTTCTTTTTGTGTGTGTGTGTGTGTGGGCATCACTGCCTCTGGTGCTCATGGGCGCTACCCAGTGCTGCTCCTGAGAGCCGCCACTGGATTTCCACTGCCAAGCCTGCGGGCCACAGTCCTGCACTTAACCACTTACGCCACCGGGGCTCAGCCCTATCCTGAGTTTTATTTAACCAGCTGCAAGACTACAAAATTTGAGTATGGTCTGTGAGTTCTATATGGCCATTGCAACAAGTGATTGAACCCAGCAGAGAAGGGAAGAATCCTAGGGGAAGGATGGCTGGTGTCTGAACTAGTGAAAGGTTGGAGGACGGCCTCTTGCTCATGGGAATAAGTTTGGGGCTGATGCTAATCATAATTCACCCTTTCTTCTCTTGTAAAGGCAGAGGAGGTCAGAAGCTGCCTTTATATCATTTTACACTCCTAGTTTAACAACTTACTAGAGGATTTTGAGAATAAAATTCTCTGAGGAAACAAAGAAATGAATCTCTAAAGGTACAAATTCCGTTTTACACCTTAGTAAGACATTGACACACAAACAGGATGTTTTCAGTACCGGTTCAAGTATCATTGTGAAACATTTATTTTGTCAACCTGGTTCTAGGGATGAGAATCGAGATCACACAGTAATGTCTGCAACCTGAGGGAGAGAGAAGGAGGGATTCATTTTCAACAATATTGAGAAAAGGAGCTGGAGCTACCATCTCAACCCAAATATCATCTGAGGCACCTAATTTTACAACAAAAACTGCATTAAAAATGACTAAACTCTCTTAGCTCTGCTGATAAATGCCCCTAAGACACTCGACTCCATCAGTAAGTCTCGGCCTGAAGGACTGACCACCTCTGTGGGCTAGCAAATTTGAAACCTCTTGATTAAGTGTCCAGAGGCAATGGATTCCACTAGCAAAAGTCTTCTATCCAAAGGCACTCGACTTTCTCCATGGCACAGGAAAACCACCTCTCTCTGTTGTGCTTTGGTTCTGCTGCTTCTGTTACCCCTCCATTCCTGCAATGTCTCTCCCACTTCTCACCTTCTCTGATGTCACAGTTCTATGCCTCTTGGATCAAGGAGGTTTAACTCAGATACCTTAGGATCCAAGGAACGTGCTTCAGTTCTGCCTCCTTTCTTGGAGGTAGTTTGATTTCTCTTCCCATTTCTGAGATGATATACTTTAAAGCAAGTGGGATGGCAAAATTGCAGTATACCTCATTATAAATCTCGCAAGTGCACCCGTATATTGTTACCTTTACATTATTAGCAGCTATCTGATCCCTCAGGTGAGCTACAAATGCCTCACATTTGCATAATCATAATTACTCAACTTGTGGAAGTTACGACGGTGAGAAGTGCCATATCTAGCAACCTTGCCAATTACAGGGGCCAATTAGACACAATTGATAGATTTCCCACTTAAATTAAAATATCCTTATTCAAGGACGTTTTTACCATACTTTTTCTGGAAAATTAGGGACAAGTGTTCTGAGAGGGTAGGTAGGAAAGTACTGATATGATGCAGTGAGACTGCATCCGGGAGCTAAAATTAAGTACCTTTTGGCTGAAGCTTATGGTAAAGTAGCATACCCTTTTGACATTTATTGGTAGCACGGAAAGAGTTCTGTGCTCTTTCCGTTAGCCAAGTAGGAAAATTATAAATACTTTATTATATATAAATTTATAAAATGTATAAAGCTTACAAATAATTTTATTATTCTTTAAGTCGTAATGATCTGATTTATATTGATTCAAATAACTGAGCTAATCAGTGATCCGTCATCTTATTGTAAAGTAGTAGTTGAGATTTTAGATGAAGTTGTTCAGCCAGATAATACATTTAAAGGACAGGGAGATCTGCTTATTTCACTAAATAATGACTTGGAACTCCACCATCAATCTCTTTTTTAAGGAAGGGTGAGACTGCTGGCACAATCGCTGAAGACAAAATGGGTGCATAAGCAAATACAGTGAAGAAAGTAGATGGTGTCCGGCTATCAAAAATAAATAGCGTCTGGAATGTTTGGGTTGGGTCTGATCTGTGCAGCACCTTTCCCCAGCTCTCCGGAAGATGGCCTGCTAGACTGTGTGGCTCCTTCCCCCAGCATCTGGACTGTGCAACTTCTTCCCCCAATTCCAAGAAGCAGGTCTATGAAAGACTTATACTCTGAAGCTACAGCACCAAGAAGCCTCCCTCCTTATCAGTCCAAGCACCACCAGCTAGCTTCCCCTCATTTGCATATTCCCTGACCCAAACCCTGTATATATTTCACCACCATGATGACAGATGTGATTTCTCTGATTTTGTTGGATCCTGGAACCACCTGAGGGCTCAAGATGTTCCTGTCCCTTTCTCTGCTCTCCTTTCCCTCCCAGGAGCTCTTTCCCTACTCTAATAAAGTTGCTGTTAACCTCAACTTCTTCTTCAACTCAATTCTTCTTCTCAATTTGATCTTCATTCCATGGCTCACTTCTACCTCTCATGGAGTCTTAAAGAAGCAGCATTGAGCAGAGAAGCAAAAGTCCACATGGAAGAAACACACCAGCCTGTGCAACTATCAAGTGTTGATGGGATCAGGTAACAGGCATCCGAAGACCCAAAATAAAAACAAACAAATAAGCAAAAAACTCTATTGTTGAGAACAAGGCGGGGGGCGTGGGGATGGAAAGCTGTCAAAGCAGAGAGCCAAAACCTATCTGTAGACAATGGGACAACCCCTCACAGAAGGGTCACAAGGAAGGGATGAGTCAACCAGGATGCAATATAGCACTGATGAAACATCCACTATTCCTCTGGTTCCTTGAGACTTCCTCTACCTCCACCAACATGACCCCAGGCCTACCTTTCACTGTGGACTAGAGTGGAGCATGTGCACAGGTACAGGACCAGGACTGGGAGTAGATACCAGAGGGAAGGAGGAAGATGGGAGAGGAAGAAAGGAGGACTGATCACAAAGAGCAACACATACCCCTCCCCCACGCACACACCTGGGGGATGGACAACAGAAATCATGCAGGGAGGGAGACAGCAGTCAGTGCAAAACAAGAAAATAATAATAAAAATAATAACAATAATTTATACTCTATCAAGAGATCATGAGGGGGCAGGGAGGGAAAAAAGAGGAACTGATACCAAGGGCTCCATAGAAAGTAAATGTTTAGAAAATAACGCTGGCCACACATGTACAAATATGCTTGACACAATTGATGTAAGGGTTGTTCTAAGAGCTGGTAGAGCACCCAATAAGATGATCTTTTAACAATATAAAAAGAATCACACTTGAAAAGAAAAAAAAAGGGTGAGAGTACAGTTTTGTGATAAAACGAGTGACTAACAACATGAAGATGCTCAGTATTGGCATTCATTGGGATGAGTGAGTGGACAGTGGTAACTGGAATGAGTGAAGTCAACTTAAAGTGACACGTTGGCTCAGGCACAAATTCAATCCATTGTCATAGAGTCAATTCTGACTCAAGGGCACCCTGTAGGACAGAATAGAATTGCTCCTTAGAATCCAGCGATAAGGCTTAGGGCAGGCCATTGGGAGGTGTGTATCCATACAAAGCAAGTATTCTGGGCTAGTGCAATGTACAATGTCTGGAGATCTCTAAATATATAACAAGCTGGATGGTTGTGAATAAAACATGAAAGTGTGATGATGCTTTGCAGGCAGCTAGAATAGCAAGAACCTGGAAGTAGGGCCCAGTGCACTTTGGTAGCATTAGAGTTCATCTTAGGGAAGTGCTCTAACATGAAAACATTATATTTTTGAGGAAATAAATGGTTCTCCCCCAAATTAAGTGGTTTGCCCAAGGATGCACAGCTATAGAATTGCCAAAAGTGAACTTAACATCTACATTTTCAGTGTCTTTTCTACTATATCTAGGGAGGAGCGAGGTCATAGAAAACCTTGACTATCTGAAGGATGAAAAAACTGACAAGATTCTTAGTCAACAGTGGATATTTGACCACTTAAAAAATTTGCCCAACTTCAATTTGTTTAGCTTTATTTTCCTATTCAATTTATTTAACAGCTCTATTGATATAAAATTCACAGATACATTTCTATAGTTAAGTTGCTTTTAAAAAGAGTTGTTTACACATCACCCTCAGTTCCGTGTTCCCTTCCAATTCACGAATTCATTATTTTTTGTATTTTTTGGGGGGGGGGGCATCACTGCCCTCTGGTGGTGGGAGTAGGAGGCCCAGCCTGTGCTCCTGTAAGGCTGGAATTGAACCTCCATCCCAGTGGGCCTCAGTCACGAATTCATTTTTTGATCTCCATTTTCTGTCACCCGACCTTCCCACCCCATACCTTGTTCCTTATAAGTCATTTGCATCAGTTGTTTCTATGCACCCAGTCTTCCTGTGCTTCCTAAGCTGGGGTACCTAACAGAAATAATAAAAAACAAACAGAAAAAAATATAAAGATAATAATAAAAGTGAAGAGTAAGAAAGAAAAGACCACCGACATTAATAAAGCCAGTGAAGAAATTTCTGTTGTGGAACAAGCAAGAAACGGGACGTTGTTAAATTGTGAAAAAGCGGGACGTCTGGTCACTCTTTACACCCATTCTCTAACAAAAGGTAACTTATTCTATGGCTTGATGAGGTCTGTTGTTAGTCACATGAGCGATTCAGGCCCTGAGATGACCTTCTCCGATAAGCACCGGCGGGTGCTGCCCCGCCCCCTCCGTGCGGCATGACGTCAGACGTGGGTCAAGCGCGTCACCGCTAGTCCCGGAAGTAAACGCGAAGGGGTGGAGAGGAAGAGGGAAAGGAGGGCCAGGTCTCGGAGTTGGGAGGCTGGGGGCGGGGCTAGGCATGGTAACGGCTCGGAAGCCGAGGGGGCTGGGCCGGAGGGAGGCGGAGCCAGCAGTGCCCGCCGCCGCCGCCGCCGCTGGCGCCGAGGTCTAGGCTGCTGTCCCGGCCGCGCTTCGATCATGATGATCCACGGCTTCCAGAGCAGCCACCAGGACTTCTCCTTCGGGCCCTGGAAGCTGACGGCGACCAAGACCCACATTATGAAGTCGGCGGATGTGGAGAAGTGAGGCTCGGGGGCGCGTGGGCCTGGCAGCGGAGCCCGGGCGGGAGGGAGGCGGGGCGCGTTTCCGCGCCGCTCGACCCGCTTCTCCCGAGGCGGGGGCGCTGCCCTGAGAGCGGTCCTGGGAATGACAGCATCCTGAGTTCACCGTGCCACCACCTGCGCTCGCCGGGCGCGGCCGTCGGAATCGCGGTCGGTGGACTTCCCGCCGAGGGCCCCCGCCGGCGCGGCCTTTGGACCTTTGCTTTCGGGAGGGCCGTGTCCTTTCCTGGGGGCCAGGTCCCTGCCGACCCAGAAAACACACGAAAGGCGCAAGGCAAGCCTCCCGCCTCGAGGATTTCAGAGCGACACATGGACAGTGGTACCGTGGGAACAGTTGTTGACGGCAGAGATAGATGCACATGCGGGGTTATTTGGGATCGTTTCGGGGTCGAAGCGTCTGGGAAACTGGAATGCATGAGCTGCATATTGATAGAGTTGGGGAGGGGGCTGGTGTCAAGGCCTGTGTAAAGTGAGGAGGCCGGAAAGGGCGAGAACTTGCCTGCGATTCTGATTCCAGGACTGAATCTGGACAGTTTGGAAGGAGGGGAGTGGAGGTGGGGACGGAGTAAAGTGGGAGGAGGCAGAGAGACTTGGATGGGTTCGGCGTGATTGGAGCCGGAGGGTTTGGATAGCTGGATTATTTTCTAGTAAAGGATAAACGCGAACGAGCCAAAAGATGCAGGCAGTGGTATGGGGTCAATGCTGATAAAGAAGTAGGGCCATCCGTGGCCGAGGGAAGACAGGGACGAAGAGCATACTGGGCTGATTCACCTGGGGCTGCTCCAAGTCCTGGAAGGGGTCATACGTTATTTGTTTTTATACTAAAGATTTGTTGAAGTCTCATGCGTTGGGATATATAGGGAATCTTGCTGCGACTCGCCGAGAACCAATGTCATCGATGAATGATCATTATAGAGGTTGGCTTGGGTGGCTGAGAAGTGAGAGTAGGCCTCCTGGGAAGCTGAGATACTTAGGATGAGATACTGTGCTGGCGAAAGGGTTTTGGAAGGAGCCCGGGTGGTGTCGGGGTTACCTGTCTGGCTGCTCACTGTACGGTCAATGGGTTGAAACCACCAGAGAAGGGGTGGCGTTTTGCTCCTGTAAAGAGTTACAGTGTTGGAAACCACAGGTTGGTCGACCTTTCCCCTGGCCCATAGGGACTGTGCTTCTGAAATGTGTTTTGAATATTATGTAATAACCGACATAGAGTTTTTTGCAGAGAAGTTGTATCAGATGCACAATCTAAATGATTGCTATGGAGGTGATGTAGGATATGAATTGGAGGACTGTGAAAGCTTGGTTCCTGAACGTGATGGGCCGCTGATAGGCAGGGAAAAGGAAGGGAAGGAATCTATACCGATGTTCAGATTTCTAATTTTGGTTATTGCATGGATGTCATTGCCATTAAACAAGATGAGAAACAGCACATTTAGGACAGTGTGGGCAGGTACTTGGATGGAGAGTAAATGTAGTTTTGAAAATACTGAAATGTGAAACATGTATGGTCAGAAAGTGGGCGTTTGGGTGTATTTAACATGAAGCTCAAAAAAGATGACTTGCATATGGGTTTTGGGTTGGGTTTTATTACTCTTATTTGTGTTTTCGCATCATTGCCCTGGTGGGAGAAGGCAGCCCAGCCATGCTCCTGGAGAGCTCCTGCTGGATTTGAACCACAACCCTGTGGGCCGCAGTCCCACACACAACCTCTGCGCCACCCCGGCTCAGCTTGGGTTGGACTTGTTGTTGACAGTAGGTAGGCACCTAGAGCCTTGAGATTGAGTAAGATCATTTGAAAATCTTCCAGAAAAGAGAGGTCATGAGAGAGAACTCTAGGGGGTGCTGGCATGTAGGGTGAAAGACTGAGCAGCAAAGGGAGTCCTGACAGGATGTTTGGCTTCCTAATTAAACAAAAACACAAACACAGTCACATTATTGCAGACGCATTAAAAAGGGGACTTAGCCATCCTCCTAAAGATTGAGTTCCTCTCCCAGTGTTTTCCCTCCATGTAACTGTCTTTGTTATATAGCATACCATATATAATTGAGATGTTTATAAAGCAGTCAACTTGAAACTGGAGTACTCATCTCACTGACTTGCAGACTAGGCTTCTAGGAAGGCAGGGTTTGTGCAGTTTTAAGGAATTCAGATTCCAGAGCTTTAATTTCTTTTGGACACTTTGTATACTTTTGAGTGCATACAGTATGCATTTGGACATTGTGTGGACATTATCTATAGCAGGCAGTCCCAGGGTGATGAGCCAGCTCCCGTCCCAAGCCTGTCTTTTAGTCCAGTTTGTATTCAAGTGGAGCAATAGGTGCAATTCTAGTGTCTAGCATCAAATGTCTAGTCGACTGTTTATCTTGGATAGGGTTGTTTCCTGTGTGCTTTTTGATGCATAAAAAACTTGAAAGAGGCCTGAGCCCCGGTGGCGTAGTGGTTGTGCGCGAGACTGCGGCCCACTGGGACGAAGGTTCAATTCCAGCAGTGGGGCTGGGCCTCCTACTCCCACCGCCAGAGACCAGTGATGCCCCCCCCCCAAAAAAAAAAAAGCTTGAAAGAAACACTCAGATGCACTAAAATATCTTTCACAAAATAACTGCCATGATAATATTAATGTTTGGATGTACATAGGACAGCAGTGCTTGTTATTATGAACCGTTGTAGGTACTTAGAATTTCCACTCTCAGAGGTTTTGCTGCCTGACATTGAATGGACGTTAAGGGGTGCATGGCTGTACAGTATTTCTAATATAGATCTGCTGAGTACACTTAAGGAACCCTGGTGGTGTAATGGTTCCACTCGGCTGTGACCCACAAGATCCGCAGTTGTACTCCCATAAACAGTTCCTGCTTTGGAAACCTACGGGGTGGAGTGGGGTCAATATAAGTCAGTATTGACTAGATGGCATTAAGTTTGGTTTTCTTGGTTGGTAGCATAGTAGGCGACACACTGAACTGATAACCTGGTTTAATAATGAAGTCTGATAACCAGCTGATAACAAGGTCTGCAGTTGGTATCTACTAGCTGCCTCTTAGGAGAAAGATGAGGCTGCCGAATCCTGTAAAAATGTAGTCTTAGAAAAGCGGGTGCATAAGCAAATGTGGTGAGGAAAGCTGATAGTGCCCAGCTATCAAAAGATAGCACATCTGGGGTCTTAAAGGCTTGAAAGTAAACAAACGGCCATCTTACTGAGAAGCAATAAAGCCCACATGGAGGAAGCACACCAGCCTGTGTGCTCACAAGGTTTTAAAGGGATCAGGCATCAAAGTACAAAAAAATCATATCATTGTGAATGAGGGGGAGCGCAGAGTGGGAACCCAAAACCCAGCTGTAGGCAACTGGACATCCCCTTACAGGGGTCACAGGAAGGACTCACGCCAGTCAGAGTGCAGTGTAGCACATACAACTTTCCTCTAGTTCTATAATGCTTCCTTTCTCCCGCTATCATGAACCCAGTTCTACCTTACAAATCTAGGTAAGCCAGAGGGTGTACGCTGGTACAGATAGGAACTGGAAACACAGGGAATCCAGGACAGGTGATCCCTTCAGGACCAGTGGTGAGAGTGGTGATACCGAGAGGGTAGAGAGGGAAGGTGAGGTAGACAGGGGAACCACACATATAGCCCCCTCCCTGGGGGACAGACAACAGAAGAGTGGGTGAAGGGGGAGAGACATCAGACAATGTAAGACATGATAAAATAGTAATAATTTATAAATTATCAAGGACTCATGGGGGGTGGAGATGGGGAGGGAGGGGAAAAACGAGCAGCTGATACCAAGGACTCAAGTAGAAAGCAAATGTTTTGAGAGCGATGAGGGCAACAAAAGTACAAATGTGCTTGTGGATTGTGCTGAGTTGCACAAGCCCCCAATAGAATGAATTTTTAAAACGTCGTCTCAGAAGCTCAAAGGGACGGCTCTCCTCTGCCCTGTACGGTTGCTCTCAGGCGGAATCGGCGCAGTGGCAGCGAGCGAGTGTTCTTCCTCCTTCCACACGCAGAAGAAAGGCTTACCTTCTCAACGTGCTCGTCGTGGTGAATTGCCTTGGCTATAAAAGCCTGAAATGCGAAATGAGTTGATTAGCTGTAATACTGATTTGAGGACACTTCCTTCAATATATATTCAAGGTATTTTAGCCCATAAGGGCTTCCCTTTCTTTCCCAGCCTTGCGCTGCTTATTATACCTATTTGCTGAGTCGCAGCATGGATTAAATGTTGAGCGGTTCATGGTTTGAACCTACCCAGAGACCTGTCAGAAGACCGACTTGGCAATCTCTTCTGAAAGATCAGAGCCCTGAAACGATGGAGCAGGGCTCCCCTACATGCGCGGGGTCATGGGGAGTCCAGATGGCCCTGAAGGTAAGCGGCAGCAGCTGTAGTCTGTTATAAGGGAGGGCATGAGGAATAGGTTCTGTTGGCCTGTGTGTAAGATACTCTGAATATAGAACATTTGAAGCAATGTTAGATGAAGGACAGTGAGTGCTTCACAGCTGAAGTGTTTTTTAGGACCTTTTCGAGATCCACTGGAGAAATTGCACAGAGTCGTAATTTAGAAATCCCCCCTCTTTAATTTGTATTAGCTTTTATTTTAAGCTTAATGATTCTGAGCCATAAGTTTTTGCTTACTCTTTTTCTTTTGGGATCTCTATTTGTGTTAGGTCCGGGTAAACTAGAGAAACAAACTCATAGACACGCGTATGGATATAAGGGTACGGTTTATATGCAAGAGGAATAGGACATTAAGAAAACATCCCAACCCAGTCCAGCTCAAAGTCATAGGTCTGATATTAGCTCATGTCCCCGATAGCAATCTATATAACGTCTCCTTCTGACTCACGAAGTCACAGACCAGTGGGTACAGAGGGGGCTTTGGCAGGGGTCTCCCCATGGCTCCTTGCTTCCAGGGCTCAGGGTCCATCAACAACATCCAGTGGTGGTAGAAGCAACTCAGCGCTGGCAAGGATCTCCACATGGCTTCTCCAGCTTCAGAGGACTGGTTCCATCTGGGTAAGGCCATGTGGCTTCTCTTCCGGTTCCTTCAGCTCCTCAGATGCTGCCATCTTGTCTATAATTCGTTGTCTCTGAGACTAACTCCCAACAACTGGGGAGATAGCTTCTCATCTCCATGAGGGAAATATCATGAGATTTCCCAGAAGTCTCAGGAGAAAGCCTTGCCCACATGGAGGCCTCACTGGCTACTCAATGGCTATCTCCAAATTAACAGGCTAGACTCCACCCCTCCATCTCCATCATGAAATTAACATAAGCACATGACCGCCACAATCAACTTTCTCTTCTGGTTTAGGAACAATTTGCTCCTTTTCACTCAGGATCAATTCAAGGTGGCAGGGGGAACTCGTGTAGGGGTTGATCTGATCATGAGCTCTTTAAGTCCGGTGGGACATGGGTGTGCTCATTGCCCAGAGAACCCACAACTAAACCCTTCAGTTCAGCATCACTCTGGACTGTTAAGCATGTGCAACAAAAATTCAGCACTATTTTTGACCTTGGATCCCACCCTCCTGTTTGACCTGCAGACACCTACCACCTCCACTATTGTAACGTCAGAAGGGCACACACTGCTTCTGCAAAGTGATATCTTTCTAACACTTTGGTATTTTCCAGGATACGCATGCCCTTGCTGGGCTGGGCAGTTTCACTGTGTTCTTAAAATAGACCCAAAGACTCGATCCTCTTTTTTTTTTTTAATGAAAAATAATTTGCATTATTTTATGGGATTTTCTGAGTTGAGTGAGTAGCAACCCACTTTGGCAGGTCACCTCAGGCCACTACAGGAAGATTCATGTCTTATTTGGTGTGCATTGTTCAATGAAGTATTTGAATTTTATTTTAGGAAGCCATTTTATTTTAATTAGATTCTATCTTTTGTGTGTGTGTGTGTGTGTGGGCATCATTGCCTCTGGTGGTCGTGGGCGCTACCCAGTGCCGCTCCCGAGAGCCACCGCTGGATTTGAACCGCCAAGTCTGTGGGCTGCAGTTCCGCACTCAACCACTTATGCCACCGGGGCTCACAGAATCTATCTTATTTGATGTATTAAATATTTTAAAATTGAAGGGTTAGTGGGTTAATTATGCACTGTGCTGCTAACCACCAGCTGTTCCATAAAAAGAAGATGCTGTAATGATGTGTAGCCACAGAACCCCCCCAGCAGTTCTGCCCCATCCTGTCGATGACTGTGAGTTGAAAGAAACTTGAAGGCAGTGAGCAGGGCTTGCCTTTCGTAGCAAGGAAGAAGGAGCATTTTACTGCTCTCTGTACACATGGGGGTTCAAGCCATCACAAGCCACCCGGTGGGAGAAAATGGAGGCTGTCTGCTCCTGTAACATTTTAGCGCCCCAGTGGTGGGGTGGCACTGGTGGCCCTGGTGGGTGATAATGATTAATGTATTTTAATTAAATTTATGATAAAAAACCAAACCAAACTATCTACCATCGAGCCAATTCTGACTCACTGTGACCCTCAAGGATGAGGTAGTTGATTTTGTGGGTTTCCAAGGTTGTAACTATGGGAGTAGAAAGCCTCGTCTCGCCCCGAGATTCATGATCAGAAATTATTGCAAGATGTTAACCAAAACAATATGCAATTAGAAATGTTAGATTTACAAACACAACAACAACAAAATCTCCTACCATCGAGTCAATCCTGACGCCTGGCGGTCCAGGAGACAGGGTAGAGCTGCTGCATACGAGGTTCTGAGACGGGAATTGTCTGCAGGAGTAGAAAGCCTCCTTTTCCTCCCAAGGCGTGACTGGCACTGTCACACTTCAGACCTTCCTGGTCACAGCCCAGTGCCTAATCACCGTGCTGCAGGCTAGCGTAGAGCAAGTCTAGAATGTTTCCCCCGCAACACGTCCTCTGTGTGTGTGTGTGTGTGTGTGTGTGTGTGTGTACACTTTCTGCTTTATTTTCTCCCCAATAGTTTATTGAGATATAATTCACATGTCATAAGCTTCCCAATAGTTTTTTGAGATAAAATTCGCATATCACGCACTTAAAAAGAGTTGTAAATCCATCACCACAAGACTTGTCTTCCAATATTCTTCCCTCCCTGGTATTCGTTCTTTGCT
>PVJH01042753.1:0-14167 GCA_004026705.1 Nesogale talazaci | reverse complement strand
GGAGGTTCAATTCCAGCAGTGGGGCTGGGCCTCCTCCTCCCACCACCGGAGAGCAGTGATGCCCCCCCCCCCAACAAAAAAGGCCATAATAAAAAGGAAAAAAATCTATAGAAATTTACATTAAGATAAGACCTTATGTTTCTAATTCATAATGTTGTTTGAATTTCTAAGTTTGCATGGAAAATATTTTCAGGTTTCTAGGTTCCTCTGAAACCTTTCCTAAGCCAATATGGCATAAAGTGAAGAAATACTTATTATGAATGTATGTGGGACATTTTTTTGCACATTTCCACACCTAAAAAAGTAATGACCAAATCATAGCAAATAACACACAAAATGTGAAATAGGACTAAAATATAGGAAAGGCAGGCGTGATGTGATAAATAGACAGTGTAGTTCGAAAAGAAAGTTGCCAAGTGCTACTCAGGGAAGGGACTGCCTCTACTGACTTACAGAAAACAAGCTTGGAATGATAATTTCACTTTGGGTTTTTTTTTTTTTCCAAAAGCAAAAGTCCTCATGGGATGCCTTTTGGTGATTGACAACAGGTGCTACTGTAAGTCTTTTGTAAAGGTTAAGTGTTATAATCAAGCTTTCCAAAAGATGGATGACATCTGTAATATCGTTAGTTCAAACTGGAGTCAAATTGAATAAACAAGAAACCCCTTTATTAGAATGAACTCATGACAGCCAATCCTTTTCTTCTTTTAAGTGCAAGCCGGAACTAAATACCAGAAGTTTACATCTATATTATTTACATTAATCTGTTTTCACTTCTGTTGTACTAAAAGACCAGTTTCCATATGATTGTGCACAAATATAAAAGAGTTAGACGTCACGTAGCATCCTGTGAGGTGGGTCTTAATGTGGTTTGGCCATTGGGTAAATACTATATTGTATCCGTGGGGGCTTCAAAAATTTGTTGAAAAATTCCATTATCTTTTTGTTTCCTTTGTTGTGAAACATTAAGAACATTATACGTGAAGACAGTAAAAGATCATAAAGAAAAGTTAGTCAGCAAGAAAGAACACAAGTGTAAGTCAGACAGAAAGACATGCTTGACTGTGCTCTTGACCGTGCGGTAGCTAAAGTGAGAAGAACCAACCGCTGCTCCCACGAGTGTTGCTTGTGCGTCAAGTAAAAGTAAGCCCTTAACCACGTCACTCTTCACTCTTCACCATGACGCTGTCTATTGGCCATGTTGTGAACGTTTTTATTTTTTCAATTGTTCAATTTTTTTGGTGTGTGTTTTGGGTATCACTGCCCTCTGGTGGTCGTGGGCGCTACCCAGCACTGCTCCCGAGAGCTGCTGCTGGATTTGAATCTCCAAACCCACGGGCCGCAGTCCCGCACTCAACCACTTACGCCACCAGGGCTCAGCCCACGTTTTTATTTTCTTTAATTGAGTTATGAACCATTCCTGAAGGGTAATGCCTTTGCTTTGCAGGTCGTGTTATCTACATGCCTCAGGTTGTTAGTCTTCCCCCACTCCTGATGTTGCAGTCTTCTTCACATGGTCTAGTTTCTCAGGTGATTTGCTGAGCATACAGGCAGAATACGTTTGCTGTAAGGACGCAGATCTTATACTTCCTGCTCCAACCTGACAGTAATAATCACCTTGTTCAGTTTTTTTTTTTTTTTTTGGTGGGGGGGCATCACTGCTCTCCGGTGGTGGGAGTAGGAGGCCCAGCCCCACTGCTGGAATTGAACCTCCGTCCCAGTGGGCCGCAGGCCCACGCACAACCACTACACCACCGGGGCTCAGTCCTATTGTCCCCACATTTAAAGCTGAAAAGTCACTGAAATTTAGAACCAAATTGCATCTCTCTGCCATGTTAGGATTTTAGTACACCCATTAAGAATTATGTACACATTGTTCATAATGGCTCTGTACTGATCTCAAAACAACCAATAAAATGCCAGTTCAAAGGGGGGAAAAGATTTCACACATTCCCTATTAAGGGTATTCTTAGGAGTTTCATCCTTTTTGTTGCTATTATAGATGAAGGCATTTGATTTTATCTTCTTGTTATGAAGGCATTTGAAAACCATTGATAATCCTTATGTTAACTCTGTACCCTATCTTACTAAATTTCAGCATTTGCAATAGATAATCCTTGTTTGCCTTAGATTTTCCTGCCATGTCGTCCTAACATTTAAAAGCAGTGAACTTTCATCTGTATCCATTTTGTGGTTAGCAGCCCAACACCAGTAACCACTACATGGCCACCAGGGTTCCTCCCCTTGTATCCATTTTATTAAGGGTTTCTATGGAGAAAAACTTATGAACTTTAGTATATGTTTTTATCCTCTATGGAGATAATTACGATTTTTTCCCCATTCAGTCTGCTATTTTGCTTTGGTTTAGTTTTTGTTTTTGTTTTTGGCGTCACTGCTCTCCGGTGGTGGGAGTAGGAGGCCCAGCCCCACTGCTGGAATTGAACCTCCGTCCCAGTGGGCCGCAGTCCCGCGCACAACCACTACGCCACCAGGGCTGAGCCCTGGTTTAATTTCTGAAACAACTTTAAGAAATATTTTAGGGTTATATAGCTGATGCCTATCTGATTTTAGAAAAATCTCCTCTCTGAAAAAGTTTTAAAGCTGTTAACTGGAAATTTTCACCGAATCAGAAAAGTGCCTATAACGAATAAGTAGCACATAACTGCATCCCCGAAGCTTTCACACACGCCGCTCCTTTGATCCGCCTCTCCCCAGCTCCTTTCCCCGACCTTTAAAGATTTCTGCCCTGATTTATACGATGACCACCTGACTGTGCTCTCCTTAACAATGTAGCTTGACATGCCTATTCTTTAGTTTGTGTAAGTGGAATTAGACAATACAGAATAGTATGTATCCATAGATTGTGTAGCTTCTTTTGCTCAGGATTATGCTTTTAACTCATCTATGTGTCAGACCAAAATATGAAACCCACTGCCCTGGAGCTGTTTTCAATTCATCGTGCTTCTCTAGAGAGCGTCCTAGATTCTACTTCATTAGGGGAACAGACAGCCTCCGAGCAGCTGGTGGAATTTGAACTGCTGACCTTGCAATTAACAGTTCAATATTTATCTAGCTTTGTCCACAGAGCTTCATGTTCTGTATAGCTGGAGCTGCTTTTTTTCCTTCCACTGCCCAGGATCCTGCTATAGGAATACAGACAGCCCCTTGGATATGAATGCCTGACTTTAAAACTGGTTGTTTCGGTTGACAAGCAAAAGAGGAATAGACCAGAATTTTTTAAAGTTTAGGTGTGGGGACGGAGCCCCGGTGGCATAGTTGTTGAGTGCAGGACTGCGGCCCATGGGCTTGGCAGTTCAAATCCAGCAGCAGCTCTCCAGGAGCAAGGCTGGGCCTCCCACTCCCACCAGAGGGCAGTGATGCCCAAAACAAACAAACAAACAAATAAAAGTGTAGGTGATTCATCATGGTAACCAGGACAGTGGGACTCAGAGGCAGAGTGAGACCTTTCAGGAACCTGATACATGAGACGGCATTATTAGCAGGACTGAAGAACAAGCAACACATTCAGCTACCACCTTTTGAGTGGTTGTTATCTTTGAAACTCCGCATTCATATTATGCTATCATTTCGAAGTGTTTGAACAAAACTTTAGTTGCACCAAATTCTTCATCATAATCACCTTTACCTGTAGCACATGCTGCTTTTTATTTATTTGTTTGTTTGTTTATTTATTTATTTGGGCATCACTGCTCTCCAGCAGTGGGAGTAGGAGGCCCAGCCCCACTGCTGGAATTGAACCTCCGTCCCAGTGGGCCACAGTCCCACGCACAACCACTACGCCACCGGGGCTCAGCCCCACATACTGCTTTTTAAATCATTGAATAGTCTTTAGACTTCTTATTGTACTGAGTAATACTAAACAACAAAACAAGCCCACTGCCGTTGAGTCAGACCTGAATCATAGGTTTCAGAAACTGTACATTTTTTACTGGAACAGATAGCATCTTTCTCCTTTGGAGTGCCTGGTGCATTTGAATCACTGACCTTGTGGTTAACAACCTAATACCTACCTTACAATGCCAGTGAAAAAGGCTAAATAGGAGCTGATGTACCTGGTATAGATCACTTAGAAATTCTTAAAGAAATAAGGAGCTGAGCCCGGTGGCGTAAGTAGTTGAGTGCGGGACTGCAGCCTGCGGGCTTGGTGGTTCAAATCCAGCAGTGGCTCTCAGGAGCAGCACTGGGTAGGGCCCACGAGCACCAGAGGCAATGATGCCCCCCCCCCCCCCACACACACACAAAAAGGAAAGAAATAGGAACATATTTCATTCGTAACCTGGGGACAGCTTATGTACCAAAATGCTATGCTAGGTATTATTACTGTCCTATGCACACTTTTCATCAAGTACATAATGCATGAGTGAAGTAAAACTGAGCAACTCTATAAGTTGTAATGAACTCAAGGAGTGTGAGTTCATGCCCACGTGGTATATTTAGAAATTTTCTGTTAGCTAATCTGGTGGGTATGTAGTGGTCTTTTACTGAGGTTTTAATTTTTATTTCCTGATTATTATCAAGTTTGACTTCATTCCCTTAATAACATTTATTAGGAACTGCTCGGTGGTTGTTTCACAGCGGGGTAGGCAGCACCCTCAGTGTGGGTTACTGACAGCATGAGAGTTAGTTTTCAGTAAGTCTGCTATGGCTTTAGCAGTGCTTTAAGATAGATGGGATCCCGCCCCCCCCCCCCAAGTTCTTTTTAATACACTTCAGAATTTAAAACAAATATGCAACACAGGAATTAAAGGGGTGTAAGAAAGGAGCGTGGGGTCTTTGGGATTTTTTTTTTAACTTTTTCTCATTTAATAATTTTTTTAAAAAATTACTTTCCGGGCTGAGCCCTGGTGGCGTAGTGGTTGTGCGCGGGACTGCGGCCCACTGGGACGGAGGTTCAATTCCAGCTCCACGGAGCAAAGGCTGGGCCTCCTACTCCCACCACTAGAGGGCAGTGATGCCTTAAAAAAAAATTACTTCCCATAGCTTCAAATGTAACCAGAAAGGCAGGAGACTATGGTAACTGTAACCTCACAATGGTACGGACCGCAGCCGGGGAAAGCTTGGCTCAGGAGACGTTAAGCCTGCACACATGATGCTTGCTCCCCTGAGCACAAATTTGATGCTCCCTTATCCGCTTGCTGATGTGGTAATATCAGGGAGATTTGCGAAGTGACCTTAGGGTTGGGTTAAAAGACCCTTCTCTCTGCCTGAAAAATAGTAACTCTCCATTTACTGTAAGGATTCCTACATGTTCGTGGCAGCGTACTATTTTCACAGGCTCTTTCTTAGGCACGATTTGATTAAGCCATGGTTCAACACCTGAAAATTGCTCTATCAATTGGTTCTTTTTTTTTTTTTTTAATTTTTTTAGGCATCACTGCCCTCAGGTGGTGGGAGTAGGAGGCCCAGCCTTTGCTCCTGAGAGCCGGAATTGAACCTCCATCCCAGTGGGCCGCAGTCCCACGCACAAACACTACGCCACCCGGGCTCAGCCCTCAATTGGTTCTTAATAACCTTAATAACTGAGGTTTTCAACTGGATACAGTTGGACACATTCTCTTTTTCATAAAATTTCTTGAACATGATCCAAGGTGAAGGGGGCGACGGTAGGGAAGGGCCCGGATGGGGAAAGAAATTGAATTTGGGATTTTTATTAATACCAATGGCATTTAATTTGGGGAAAAGTATGAGAAACTTCAGAATTTAGATGTATTTTTTGCTCTTGTTATTCAAAGAACCAGATAGTTATATATGTGTCATCTGTCATTTAGATTATATAGCTTAAAATGAATTCATTTGATATTATATTCTTATTCATAGGAACTTAATTGGTTAAATTGTAATATTTTTAGTAGAGATTTTGTTGTCGAAAATGTTGACTGTTGGGCTGAGCCCCGGTGGCGTAGTGGTTGTGTGCGGGACTGCGGCCCACTACGTTGGAGGTTCAATTCCAGCTCCACAGAGCAAAGGCTGGGCCTCCTACTCCCACCACCTGAGGGCAGTGATGCCTAAAAAAAAAAAAAAGGCAACTTTAGGGCTGAGCCCCGGTGGCGTCGTGGTTGTGCGCGGGACTGCGGCCCACTGAGACGGAGGTTCATTTCCAGCAGTGGGGCTGGGCCTCCTCCTCCCACCACCGGAGAGCAGTGATGCCAAAAAAAAAAAAAAAAAATGTTGACTGTTGAGATGTGGATTGGTTGTATTAATCTAATCAGACTTGTGAACTAAAGGGCACTTTCTATTTCAGAAATACATGCTACAGGATTTAACTACCAGAATGAAGATGAAAAAGTCACCTTGTCTTTTCCTAGTACGCTCCAAACAGGTAAGGCAAGTACCCATGATAAATAGTGTCATGTTTTCGTTTTTCAAAAAAACCTGTTATTTTGGGATCCAATTGTTTCAGCAGATTAAGATAAACTTTTGGGGCTGAGCCCCGGTGGCGTAGTGGTTGTGCGCGGGACTGCGGCCCACTGGGATGGAGGTTCAATTCCGGCTCCCAGGAGCAAAGGCTGGGCCTCCTACCCACCACCAGGGCAGTGATGCCTAAAATAAAAAAAAAAAAAAATTAAAAAAAAAAAAAAAAAAAGATAAACTTTTGGTCGAGTGGTTCAGTGTAACTTTTGAACCATCAGTGATTTCTTCTAAGGAAGTTGGGCTATAGAAAGAAAAATTCCATTTCCTGGTGCTCTATATGTTCTTTAAACAATCAGCAACTTAAAACAGCAAAAAAACGAGTGATCACCAGCATGAATACAGTGCATTGTATTTCAACTTTTCTTACTGTGCTTCGTGGATAGCCTTCTAGCCACGTGTGGTCAGTCTCATGGCTGCCGCAAAGTAATTGGGTGGGGGTCTACAAATAAAGTCTTTGTGGCTCACCATGGAGTGTCAGATAGCCCACTAATAAAGTAAGCAGGTGTGTCATTTCTACACTACTTCCATTTTCTAACTGAATTCATATCTCTGATATACAGGACTTAGAATTCATGCTTAAAATGTGCTCTGAAGATTATTTTGATGCACAGAGATTGTGCGTTAATGAGCAAATGACAAACCCCCAAACCCAGACTCAATGTCAATAGTAACTCACAGAGCCCTTTGGATTTGTGAGGCTACAAATCTTTATGGGAGTAGAAAGCCTTACCTTTCTTCAGAGGTGGAGTCGAACTGCTGACCTTGTGGTTTATGATTTAGCAATCCAACATGTAAAATCCTCTTTGCCACCACGAGCAAAGGAAATGAAACACATAATTGACAAGAAAGAAAGTGCAAATAGCTAAAAAACCTATGAAAAGCTATTTAGCCTTCTAGTAATCTGCAGGGGGTGGGGGGGGGTGGGCATTCTGAATGAGTGACTGCTTTGATGATACTGGCTGGAGACTACATCAATACTGTTTATTTTCTCTTCGTTTCTTAGTACTACTCTATAAGAGAAATGTAAGTGGGTGACTTGAATGAACAGAAGTTTATTTTTTCACAGTGGCACAATGATTAGAGTACTTGCCTGCTGACTGAGAGGTTGTTGTCTTAAACATACCCAGTTGCTCTTTCATGTTTCTATACCTAACGCATTTCTTTTTGAGTCTCAGAGAAATTAGTTTTAAACACACACACAAAGTTATTAACACAACAGAATACCCTACTCCAAATGTAAAAACCAAAGAATACACTCTGCGTTCATTTTTCACTCATCAGGTGTCCAACACTTATCACAGAAACAAACTTTTTATCTTTCTCTCTTACAGCACTTGGTAGATTTGAACTGCTGACATTATCACCCGAGTCCTTTATTTATTTACTTTTAATTAACTTTTTAGAAATCATTTCATTGGGGAACTCTTACAAATCTTATTATAGTCCATCATTTAATTGTATTACACATATTCGTACATATGTTACTGTCAGCATTTCCCAAACATTTTCTTTCTACTTGAGCCCTTGGTATCAGCTCCTTTTTTTCCCCCCCCTCCTTCCCCAACCTTGTGAATTCTTGACCATTTATTATTGCTGTTATTTTGTGTCTTACACTGTCCATTGTCTCCCTTCACCCACATTTCTGTACCCCTGGAGGTTGGGCTATATATCCAATCTTGTGATGGGTTCCCCCTTTTTCCTCCTTCCTCCTCCCTCCCACCCCCATCAATCCTTTACCTTCATGATAGCACTACTCCCACTACTGTGCCTGAGGGTTTTATCTGTCCTGAATTCCATGTGTCCAGAGCTGTTATCTGTACCAATGTCTAGCCAGATTTGTAAGGTAGAACTGGGTCATGGTAGTGGGGGGTTGGGAAGCAGTCAGAACTTGAGGAATGATGTATGTTTTGTCAGTGCTATACTGCACCCTGCTTAAATTGTCTCTTCCGTGTAACTCTTCTGTGGGGGATGTCCAGCTGTTTACAGATGAGCTTTGGGTCTGGACACCAACTCCCCTCATTCACATCAATATAATGGTTAGTTTTAGATCTTTTGATCTAAAACATCCCGTCTTCACCTCACGATCGCAGACTGGTGTGCTTTTTCCAAGTAGGCTTATTTGTTTCCCTGCTACATTGCTGCTTATTTAGCTTCAAGCCTTTAAGACCCCAGATGCTGTATCTTTTGATACACTTTCTTCACCACATTTGCTCATATCCTCACTTTGTCTTCAGTGATCATGTCGGGTAGGTGAAAATCAAAGAGGGGTAGGTATTATAACAAAGTGTTCTTGTGTTTAGGGAGGCCTTGAATAGCAGCCCAAAGTCCATCTGCTATCTTAATTCTTAACATATAAACATATGTACATTGACCTCTCTCCCTTTCATTATAGATTATTTTATTTACATATATACATGGCTATAACTATACCTCTATAATTAGCTATAATTACTCCATTCCTCTATATCCTTTCACTTTCCTCCTGCCCCAGTATCATGCTCACCCTCTACTTGGCTCTCAGTAATTCCTCTTGGATACATTGTACTTGATCAAACCCCACCAGACCTCCTCACCATCATTTTTAGATATATATGTGTATGTATATAATAGTGATCAATCATGTCCCAGAAAAGGTGCACATAAAATGCCTGACTTATGTCTTAGTGTTGACATAAATTCAGGTGACTTAAATTTAAATAAATAACATTTCTCTAGTTTCGTAAATTTTTATATTGTCACTTCTATTGTCTTTGTATAAAAATATTTTAGAAATTAAGAATGTTTTACTTTGCTGCTATATGCTTTTTTTTCCTTGTGTGTGTGTGTGTGTGTGTGTGTGTGAGAGAGAGAGAGAGAGAGAAAGAGAGAGAGAGAGAGAGCATCTATAAAAATTTATTGCTAGGGCTGAGCCCTGGTGTGTAAGTGGTTGAGTACGGGACTGCAGCCTTAAATAAATAACATTTCTCTATTTTAGAAATTAAGAATGTTTTACTTTGCTGCTATATGCTTTTTTTCCCGTGTGTGTGTGTGTGTGTGTGTGTGTGTGTGTGAGAGAGAGAGAGAGCATTCTATAAAAATTTATTGCTAGGGCTGAGCCCCAGTGTGTAAGTGGTTGAGTACGGGACTGCAGCCCGCGGGCTTGGTGGTTCAAATCCAGCGGCAGCTCTCAGGAGCGGCTCTGGGTAGTGCCCACGACCACCAGAGGCAGTGATGCCCACCCCCAAAGTAAATTTATTGCCAGAAACATGTTTTTGTTTTATTTTCAATTTTTTACTGTAAATTTGTTGAATGGCTTATATCTGTGAATGTGCATTAAAAGATATCAAAGGCTGAGCCCCTGTGGCGTAGTGGTTGTGCACGTGACTGCGGCCCACTGGGATGGAGGTTCGATTCTAGCTCCACGGAGCAAAGGCTGGGCCTCCTACTCCCACCGCCGGAGAGCAGTGATGCCCCCCCCCCCCAAAAAAAAATGAAAAACAAAAATTGGACAAAAAAAACAAAGAAGTTGAATAGGCAGTTCCAGAGAGTATACAAATAACGATCAAAAAATACTCAGTATTATTAGTCATTAAGGAAATGCAAATTGAAAACTCCACACAAAGATGGATATTATCTAAAAATGGAAATAACAAATGTTAATATGTAGCATGTAAGTTTAGACCCTCCTAGATTGCTGTTGGGAATGTAAAATGGGGCCACTGTGGAGGAAGACAATTGGTTTCTCAAAAAGTTAAACATAGAGGGTTCTTGAGAGAGGGGAGTTAAAAAGGAGCTGATACCAAGGACTCAAATAGAAAGTAAATGTTTGCAAAATAATGATGGCAGCATATGTACAAATGTGCTTGATACAATTGATGTATGGTTTTGAGGTTTTTTTTGGGGGGGGGCATCACTGCCCTCTGGTGGTGGGAGTAGGAGGCCCAGCCTTTGCTCCTGTGGAATCGCTGCTAGAAGTGAACCTCCATCCCTGTGGCCTGCAGTCCCGCACACAACCACCATGCCACCGGGCCTCAGCCCCATGTATGAATTGTTATGAAAACCGTAAGAGCCCCCAATAAACTATTATTTTTTTAGGTTAAACATAGAATTACCATATGACCCACCAATTGGACTCCTAGATATTTACCCACCCAAAAGATTGGAAAATGAGAACCGAGGTAGATAATTAATAAAGAAAGCATCAAAAGAAGATGGAAAAAGTACACAGAGTCACCGTATCAAAAAAACTAGTCCATATTCCACTGTTTCAAGAGGTAGCAGATGAGCAAGAACTTAATGGGACGGAAGGACTGAAAGCTCTAGCCAAAATTTAAAAAGTTTCCAGGAATTGATGGAATACCAATTGAAATATAAGGAAGCACTGGAAATACCAATTTATGCCAGGAATTCTGAAAGACAGCTACTTGGCCAACTGACACAGATCCGTATTTGTACTCACTCCAAAGGTGGCTAAAAAGAGTGCGGAAGCTGTCGAACAATATCAGTGATATCACATGCTAACTGAATTTTGCTTCAGACCACGCAAGAACCAGCAAGAACCACAGCAGTGAAGTGGTAGGGAATCGCCAGAAGTTCAGGCCAGCTTCAGAAGAGGACATTAAAGAAGAGCCATCATTGCTGATGTCAGATGGATCTTGGCTCAGAACAGAGGATACCATAAATAGGCTTACTTGGGTTTTATTGACTGTGACAAGGCGTTCGACTGTGTGGGTCATAACTAACTGGATAACCTTGGGGAGATTGGAATCCCAGAACATTGTACATGGGTCGAGGCGATTGTGCAAACAGAAGAGGGGGATGCTGCGTGGTTTAAAAATCATGAAGATGGGCATTAGGGTTACACCCGCTCACCAGACTTTCTCAGTCTGTATGTTGAACAGATCATCAGAGAAGCTGGACTGTATGAATAAGGATGCCACATCAAGATTGGGAGAAGGCTTGTTAACAACCCATGATGTGCAGAGAACTCAGCCTTGCTTGCTGCAAATGAGGGGAACCTGAAGCACTTCCTGATGAAAATCAAGACTTGCAGTTTTCAGTATGAATTACAACTTAGTAACAAAGACCAACGTCCTCTCAACTGGACCAATAGGTAATATAAATGGAGAAACGGTTGAAGTTGTCAAAATTTTGTCTGGCTTGGACTGTCAATACTGATAAAAGCAACAATCAAGAAATCAGAAGATTTCATAAGGTAAATCTGCTGCATTAGACCTCTTTATCGTATTGAAAAGCAAGGCTGTTTCTTTCAGGACTAAGGTGTGCCTAACCCAAGCCATGTTATTCTCATTTGCTTCATGCATGTAAAAGTTGGACATTAAGGAAAACCAAAGATGAATCGATGAATTTGAATTGTGGTGCTTTTTTTTTTTTCCACTATTTTTTTTTGCATCACTGCCCTCTGGTGGTGGGAGTAGGAGGCCCAGCCTTTGCTCCTGTGCAGCCACTGCTGGAATTGAACCTCCATCCCAGTGGGCCGTAGTCCCGCGCACAACCACTACGCCACCGGGACTCAGCCCTCGACTTAGTCTTACATGCTTTAGATAAACTATCAAGAGAGACCGGTCCCTGCAGACGGGCATCATGCTTGGTAAAGTGTAGGGGCAGCAAAAGAGAGTGGTCCTCAACAAGATAGATTTATTGACACAGTGACTGCAGTCCTGAGCTCAGGCATAGGAACAATGATGAGACTAGCATTGGACCAGGCAATTTCCATTCTTTTGCGCGTAAGCTGTGGGATGGAACTGATTTGATGACATGTAATGACAAGAGCAAGTAGATGTACACCAGAATTCATTGTTGCAGTATTTACAATAGAAAAAAGGTAAACACAAACCAAATATCAACAGATAAATAAACTAAGTATTGTGTGTGTGTTGTGTGTATTCTATATGGATGGTGTTATACTCCCTAACCTAGTAGTGTGTGTGTATACACACACACACACACACACACACACACACACACACACACACTACACAGGGAAATACTGGTAGTATATATATAATCTGTGGCAATCACCTCCTCTGATGTCAGTTTGAGGATTGAAAGTGTAGCCTGAGTGTAGTCTAGCCTGTCAACCTGGAGTTAGCCAATGCAAGCTCTATACGGGCATGACCTTCACCTGAGAATTCTGGGAAATGTGGCAATTCCTTCTTGAAGGCGGAGACACTGTGTCTCTCAGCCCACTCCTTTGGAGATATCGACCAACAAGGCTGGCTTCCTGCAAGACATCCCTGAGAAAAAGCGACATGGCCCTATCTTGATGCGGCCAGCAACCTAAGAAGCCACATGGAGACTTCTCCCAGCGCTGAGCTGCTGCTACCACTACTGACTTTGCACCCACGGGCCTGGGAGCTTCTTCCTTTCACCATCATTGCGTGTGTTTGCGAGTCTGGAGAGGACTTTGAAGATTGCTGTCGGACATAAGGGCTAATATTGGGACTCATGACCTTGGACTGGACTGGGTTGGGGTGTTTTCTTAATGTGCAGTCGCTCTTGTATATGCACCTCTTTCTTATACACATATGAGTGTTTATGAATTTGTTTCTCTAGTTCACCCAGACCGACACATGGTATAAAAGTTTTGATATATGTTATGGCACACGAACCTTAAAAATATGCTGAGTGCACTTTTAGACACAAGATGACAAATATGGTATCATTTCACTAATGAAATATCTAGAACAGGCAAATGTAGCAGCGAGAGGTGAGTGGAAAATGGGAAAGGGCATTAATGCTAAGGTACCTTGTGAGTTCTACAACATGGTGAACTATCATGTCATCGAATTAATTGAACGTGCAAAAGTGGTTGAAATGGAAAATGTTATACCATATTTTTCAGACCATAAGAAACACCTTTGCCCCCCAAAGTAGGGGGAAAATGAGGATGTGTCTTATGGTCCAAAGGTGCAGTACCCCAGAACATATTAGTATACTGGTACTATTTGGTTCAGAATATTTTTTTCTTGTTTTTCTGCTCAAAAACTGGGTGCATCTTATGGTCTGAAAAATACAGTGTATTGTTTCATAATTTTTAAAACTGAGTGGGGCGAGGGAGTGTAAAAAATAAAATGTGAAAATGGAAATTCCTCCTCTGACTCCTTCCATTTCCATTATCTGATGAATTCTTCCAGAAATACCCTATGCCTATATAAGTGTCTTTGTAAATTTTATACACACATACGTAATCCACAGATACCATCACGCCTCAGACCCTTTCCACCAGTATTTCTGGCTTACATGCTGGCCCTGAGGACAGCTGGTGATCATCTCAGTCACGCCACAAACCATTGTCCTCTGCTCGGCTCGTATCTAAAATAATATGTTGTTCTCACCACAACCAAGGGCAGAAGCTCAGGGATGGGGACAGAGCCAAATCACAAAGACACATTTCAAGATTCTGTATGGATGGTGTTATACTCCCTAACCTAGTTTCAAAACCAGTACACCAGGCCCAATGGTAGTCTGCTGTGTGTGTAAAGATAGCCTTGGAACTTGTGTTAGTCTGGGTAGACTAGAGAAACAAATCCATAGATGTATGTATGTATATAAGGGAGAGGTTTATATATCAGAGGAATGGAACATTGAGAAAGCATCCCAACTAAGTCTAGTCCAAGCCCACAGGTCTGTAATTGTTCATATGCTCGATACCAGTCTATAAAGGCTTCTTCAGATTCACGAAGCACATGCAATGACACCAGGACAATCACAGGGCAGTGGAAGCAGAGTCTTT
>PVJH01042752.1:0-14077 GCA_004026705.1 Nesogale talazaci | reverse complement strand
AGCCGTTAAGAGCCTGGGCACCCCCAACTCAGTGTCAGCACAACCTTCGATTGAGATGTTCCTCCATTTTACTGTGTTCCTGCTTTTAGCTTGTTTGTTGCTTTGGTTTTTGCTTTGGTCATGTGAAATCCAGGATGGGTGAATCTATAGAGACCGTAACTGGGTTGATGGTTCCTTGGGGGTGTGGCAGGGAGGTGCGGGGCAGTGGGGAGCTGATCACAAGGAGTACAAGGAGGAAGACTGTTCTGAGACGGGTGGTGGAAATGATTGTGCAACTCTTCTGAACATGACAGAGCTAGGATGTATGGGCTATGTCTCAAACTACTTAAAGTAAATACATTATTAGTTAAAAATCCACTTTTAACAAAGAAAATGGGGCAAAACGTAGTCACGGTACCCAAAAGAACCAGTTGCCATCCCACCACTTCGGGAGGCAGCGTACAAGCAAGAGCCAGTGGCACCGTAGGAAGAGCCTCAAGTTGCACCGCAAGCATTAGCCACAAACAAGGGTCTGGGACTGATGAAGCCAAGCGAAGCGTCTCAACAAGCTGACAGAGCACTGGAAGTGCTCATTCATCATCTGTGCCACCACATTTGGAAGACAGCTACGTGGTCAACAGACTAGAAGAGATGCATGTTAGTTCCCGCTCCCAAGAAAGTGACCCCAGAGAACGCACACATTATAGAGTGAGATCAGTCAGTCACAGCAAGTAAAAATTTGCTGAAGATCATCTAACAACAGTTACAGTAGTCTATTGACAGGGAGCTCCCAGGGGTTCCGGCCGGATTCAGAAGAGGACCTGGAATGAGGGATATCTTTGTGGGCATGAGACGGAGCTTGGCCGAAAGCAGAGAATACCAGAAAGATGCTCGTTTGTGTGTCATTGACTATGCCAGCTCATTTGACTGTGTGGGAGCCTAACACACTACGGATAGCCTCGAGAAGAATGAGAATTCCAGAACCTTTCACTGTGCTCATGCAGAACCCGTACAAGACACATTTGCGTCTGAGGATCAAGGCTTACCGACTTCAGTATGGATTGCAACTCACTGTAAAGAGAATCCGAGTTCTCTCAACTGGATCAATAGGTAGCATGAGCACCGGAGAAAAGATTGAAGTTATCAAGTTATTTTGCTTGGATTCGCCACCCCTCCATGCTCGCTCATGGACCCAGCAGTCAAGCGATCACCGGCTGCTGCAAGGCATGCAGTAGGTAAGTCCGCTGCCCAAGGCCTCTCTGAAGCGTTGAAGAGCAAGGACGTGACTTTGAGGAACCGAGGTGCACCTGATCCAAGCCGTGGTGTTTCCAGACCCCTCATATGCGTGTGGATGTTGGATAGTGAATAAAGAATTTGCAGCCATACTGATGGACCCCGGTGGTACCGTGGGTTAAGCATCGGACTGCAAACGCCAGGGCTGGCAGCTCAGGCCCACCGGCCGCTCCTCGGGACTGAGCTGGGGTTGCTGGAAACCATCCCAGAGCCACTATGAGTCAGAATTGCCTCCGGTAGGATTGGGTTTGGTGGGACGACCCTTGCAGAGGTCCAGTGCAGGCTGGAAGAGCAGGAGAGAATGACCCCAATGGCCCCTCGCAGCCCCAGGTCCCTCACCTGCCCTTCCATGAATGGCAGCCCCTAGAGACCCCACCTCTGGGGGAATCGTGGATGAGTGGCCCTCGATTTTCCATGTTTCTTCAGTGCCAGGAGCTGCCACCGAGCAAAGGAGCTGTGACCACCATTTCTACTAGCAGAGAAGCCAGTGAGAGAGCGACATTGCCGGGCCTGAGAACAAGCCCTGGGCCTCTCAGAGATGCACTCTGTCCACTCCCTCACTGGACCTGGGGATAGGGACTTTCCAGCCAGCATCACGACCCCCCACTTTATAACTCCTCCCCCAAACCCCATCAAACCCATCACCATAGCGTCAATTCTGACGCGTAGCAACCCTGGAGGACAGGGCAGCACTGCCCCATAGGCGCTATAAGGAAGGCTGCAATCTTCACAGAAGCAGACTGCCTCCTCTTTCTCCCACAGAGCGGCGGCTGATGGATTTGAACCACCAACCTTTAGGAGAGCAGCTGAGTGAGCTCTTAAACATGGAGCCACCAGGTCTCCTACGGGATCACCCAGGCTGGCTGCAGTGCCTCCATCAATTCCCAGGCCGTGGGGAGATGGTTCGGAGCTAAGCTGGTTTTATTTAATATGTGAGAATGAAATGTCTCCTTGTCTCCCTCTTGCCTGGAGAACCCTGGCCTTCCCTGGCTGGCTTATCCATAATCTCAAGTGTTTTATTATGTTAAATCGGCAGCATCATAAATACTGATGAGGTGGATTTACATTTTTGGAAGCTTATGAAGAAATCAGTCCCCTGCGGTCTTGAGCCCTCACCAGTCAGGGAGGGAAACTGGGGCTTGGGGACAGCTGCAGCCGCCCTCCCCAGAGAGTGAGTGCTCCAGGGCCCCAGGGCTGGGGCCAGCTCCACATCCTCTGGCCCAGAGAGCCATTGAAGTTGGGACAGTGCCTGCCTGGCCTTTCCCTGAACTTCCATGAATGCCACTGTCTCCAAGGGGGGCCTGACCTGGCTGTCAGCACCATCCCTACAGGGCTGTGAACATGGAACTAGGCCTGGGCGGGACCCCTCAGGCCCTCCTGGATGCAGCAGGGTGTGTGTGTGTGTGTGTGTGTGTGTGTGTGTGTGTGTGTGTGTGTGTGTGTGAAGAGAGAGGAGAGATAGGTGGCGGGGGTGCAGGTAGCCTACCAACACTGCTTTTGCAATGCCTTTGGTGTTGTAGCCTCATGGATCACTCCTTTCTCATCTCCTAACCTGCGGCAGCTGGGTAAGCTGGCCCCCAACTCCTCCCAGGGCCACCTTCCTGCTTAGGCAACTAACTGAAGCTCAGAGGGCCCAGGGATGCCCTCTGCATTCCTGGAGTCTTCCACTCTGGGTTCCCAAGGGAGGTGTGTGGAGACGGGGCGGGGCACACCACCGACCTCCCACAGCAGGCCTCCAGGAGCAGAGGAGTTGCCTGCTCCGCTTGTCAAGTGGGCACCCAGTCTGTAGGGCATTTAACTCCCAGGCCCTGGCACTGCGTGGAGGATGCTGCAGGGAACAGCCAGGCCCTGCCCTGGAAGCACTGGCCACACCTCCCCGCCCGGCCCCCCCCTTCCCCAATCTGCTCTTTCCTTCTTGGCCCAGAAACTGGTTCCGGGTCCGTTTGCCAGCCTGTCTGACCATGTGAAGCTCTTCATATTCTAGATCATAAGCCTTCTTTGGAATGAGGAGCTAACTGCGGCCCAAAGAGCTTGCACATTTGCCTGGGGTCACACAGTGAGTTCATGGCAGAGTTTGGCAGCCCTGGCCCACCCTCGGGGGTAGGGGTGGCAACTTCGGCTGTGGGACAGAGTTGGTGTATATGATCACTCCAGGCACCGGAGATAAGACCTAGCCCCCTAGCCTCCAGACCACCTGGGGCCCCTTTACATTCCATCTTCCAGTCTCCCACTAGCTCCTGCCCAGACCCAGGGCCCTGCAGGCCCCCTGAGGGTAAAGATGTACATTCTCCGCTGGGGGTCAAACCCCATGACCCACACAGTGGTAGTCTGCCCCTTCGTCATCTATGCCTCAGCCTTGCCCCGCTCCACACCCCTTCCCAACCCCAGAGGGGTACTCTGAGCCCTGCGTGGGGCACTTCCTGCCACTCTAGGAAGAGCATCGGGCTGCTTCTCTGACACCCTCTTGGGACACGCTTCTGGCACAGTCTTTAGCACCTGCCCCACAAGATGCTCTGTAAGTGCTTGTGACCATACACATCGCAGACCAAGTGCTGCACTGGGGGTCAGCTGGCCGGGATTCTCTCAGCTCTGCAGGGAATCACTTGACGACCTGGAAATATCTTGATCTGTCCCTTCCTGGGGTCTCCCCTCCCCCACGTGTACACGGTCAAGGCCACACCTGGTGAGTCAGAAGGATTGGCCTGTGGCCTCAGGACTCTGGGGATGTCTGTTCCTGCTCTTCACATGGTATCTCTATTCTGATTTATCTTTTTTGTTTTTCCAGCCTTTTTTTTTTCTTTCTTAATCCGGTTGTTTTCCCAACCTCCACCCACTGGTTAGTGAAAAATTAACTTTCCCTCAAATTCTGTTTAAAGCTTGGTCTAATCTGATGCTTTAAAGAGCCGTTCTGGAGGGCTTCTCTCTCCCTCCCAAGGACGGAAACTGCTGCTCCTGGAGAGTCCTTCCCAGGACAGCACTGGGAGCTGGTCCCCGAGGGCACTAACCCTGGCATCAGCTGCTGCCTAAGCCCTCTGACACAACCCCAGGACCTCTTCTGCCTCGGCCCCCATGTCCCGTGGCCTCTGGGAACCACCACACTCCCTTTGCTGCAGGGACCATGAGCATCTTCTGAGCCCCCCTCTACTATGCACCAGTCAGGGACCTTGAGCAGATACCCGCCCCTCGCTGCACCTCTGCCCCGTGTGTAGACCAGGGATAGGTAAGAGTACCTATCTCATCGAGCTGCTGGCGGTGTGTAGAAGGCACTGGGAGTGCTTAGCACCAGCAGAGAGCTGGGCCAGGGAGTGCTCTGCCGCTGCAGTGTGCCCTCCCCTCCCTCCCACCACCACACCCACGGCTAAGTGTTGGGGACAGAAGTCCCATGCAGGGTGGTGGTGTTGAAACACAAAGCCCACAGAGCTGAGTCCTGTGGTGGGTGGGGGTGGGGGTGGGGGTGGGGGCTGCAGACAGCCCTTGAACCTGGCACGAAGATGACCAGAGGTGGTATTTCGGAGCATTTTCCCTGAGCCAGGCCCTGGGACGTGGCCGGTGCTGGCCTTCTCGGAGCATGCCAGCAGGCCTCTGTTCTCTCAGTAGGAACTCCGGGCGCTGCTCACGGGAAGAATTTCTCGCTCACCAGCTCAGGGGTGGGGGTGGGGGGCAGTCCTTGCCTGATTCCAGCTTCTGGACCCCGTCCCTTGGTCATCTTCCGGTGGCGTGGCACCTCTCTGCCCCTGCCTTGGCCAGCTGGCTTAATGTCACTTGTATCTTAGAGAAGATCGGTCTGCGGTGTCACACCCTACACGAAGACTGCCCCGTTGGCGTAAGAAAGGCACCTAGTTCCAAAAGGGATGATAAGCGCAGGGCAAAGCCAAACCACAGCCACTGCTGCCTTGTCTCCATTCTGACACGCAACGGATTCTCTGTGGGTTTCCGAGACTGAAGACGTGACATAGCAGGTGCCCTCAGCGTCCTCCTGCGAGACCGCCCTTGCCGTGAGCAGCCCAGTGCCTGGCCCAGAGCGCCACCAGGCATCTCTCTCCACTGCCATCGCGTCAGTGCCATGCCTAGTGACCCTCAAGGACAGGGTAGAACTGCCCCAGGCCAGGCTGCTCCCTCCTGCATGGACACTGCCAATGTCGAGCTCACAGGCCTCCTCTCGGGAGGCACCTGAGCCCCCAGTGGCTCTCTGACCACCTCTGTCCACCCCAGGGTTCCAGTCCATGTCCGGGTGCTGACCTCGCTGGCCATCATGCTGGCCATCTTCGTGGTGATGACCGTGCTGGTCAAAGTGGACACTTCCTCCTGGACCTACGGCTTCTTCGCTCTCACCATGGTCTGCATGGCCGTCATTAGCGGCATCGCCACCGTCTTCAACAGCAGCGTCTTAGGCCTGACGGGCTCCTTCCCCATGAGGAACTCCCAGGCCCTGATATCAGGTGAGCGCCGGGCCCTGCCACTTGGCCAGGGGACTGCACCTGGGGGTGGGGGGGGGGTGGCGGTCACGGGAATGAGCTGTAGGGGAGTGTGTCAGGAGTTCAGTCATCCCTGGGTTTAATGCACTCCCCTGCTAACTGAGAGCCTGGGGGTCTGAACCCACCTGGAGGTGCCTTGGAGAAAAGGCCTGGCAACTTGGGGAACTTGGTCAGTGAGAGAGAGCCCTGTGGTGGACAGCCACTGGGGGTGGGGCGGCAGGTGTGGGTCTACTGTCTGGGAATCCTGCTTTGTAAAGAACCACCCGAGAATTTCATGAAGCTGCAGTGAGGGCAGGGCGTAGCTGGGAAGCTCACCTCTCCTCCATCCGGCACTGGCTTGACTAAGACCTGCAGGACCCCCCGTCCATCTGGCTCGCTGGCCTGGCCTGGACTGACCCCTGGGAGCGGAGTGGTTATGCAGGGGCTGTAGCCTCAAGGTCAGTAGTGTGAAAGCACCAGCCACTCCTTGGGAGAACCTTTCTACTCCCAGGACGAGGGGCAGTCTGGGAATCCCACAGGGCAGTGCTGCCTCGCCCGTCCAATCGGGTGAGCTGGACCCACCTGATGGCAGCGAGTTCAGTGTGGCATCTGGCTGGCTGCAGGCTCCGATGGTTCCCGTCTGGGATGCGGGTTCCCCGCCCAGGGACACACTGTGGCTGCTTGAGCTTCTGGTGTCTGGTTCCCAAGAGCAGGCACCCCCAGCAAAGCAGCAGAAGCTTCATTTCCCTTGGCAACTTAGCCACAGAAGCCACATAGCCACTCTGCCACCTGATCATAAGCCCAGACAGAGCCAAGGACAAGGACACCTGGGGTCCTGGAAGTCATGCAGAGGCCGCATCCATTGTGGACACCACCGTTCCTGAAACCAGCCTTCCCCTTCCCTGGGGCCCGTCGTCCCTTCTTCCCCTTCCCCACCATCCTCTTTGGACTTTCAGTGCTCCCTTTCCATTTCCTCCCTCCCTTCTGTCCTTTCTCCCTTCTTGATGAGTAGAGGGTCTACTGCATGCTGAGGATTCTGAGGTGCACCAGATCCCCCCTCTGGGGGCGGATGGCCTCACATCAGCGCCCCATCTGTTGTCGAGACCTGGGCTGTTTTGTTCTCTAATTTAGAGCCGTATTCAGCTGGCCCCCAAAGAATCCAGGTTTTACTAGGAGACCACAGTCCCTTAAAGCCATCCTGGGGCCCCAGTGCTCTGTCTTGCAGGCCTCCTTGAGAAACTGCTCTAAGCCAAGTAGTATATGTCACAGGGTTGACAGACCCCGGCTCCCACACCATGGCGGACATTACTAATGGATGGAATCTTTCCTCCTCTTAATTCTTCTCAACTGAGCACGCGAGGCAGTTACTCTCCACTGATCAGAGATTAGATGCGAGCTCAAGTCTGTTTGCCTTCTTTAATGTATAGGATTCGACTTCTGGCTATATTCTGGGAAATACTAGGACTTTAAAAAAAGAGAAAGACTGCTAAGTTTCAGAGCACAGACTTAAGCTTCCCAGGCCTGGACGGCAGGCGATTGGTCAGTGCATGGAGTGGGTCGGGTCACAGAGACCCTGCCCGCAGCAGCCGTGGCTCTTGAAGCACAGGTGGCTTGGAAGTCAGGTGGAGAAATGGTTAAGGCGTGACTCAGATCCTGGTTTGTCAAACACACTGGTGGCTCTCCCGTCACAAACCTGTTTCGGCCCTGATGGCCGTCTCTCTAGTAACCAGTGACAAAACACACACGGCTTATGTTGCCTGGTGTCCCTGCGTGTCCAGCCTGCCCCCAGGTGTCTCCTGAGGAAGGGACCCTACCCAGAAAGCCATCTCCCTGCCATCCAGCCAATGCTGACACGGGGACCTTGGACCTCTAGGACAGGGCCCAGCTGCCCCTGTGCAGAGCCTCATCTTTCTCTCGCCGAGTGGCCGGGGGTTTCAAACTTTCGAGTCTCAGCCCAATGCATAGCCCGTCTTTGAGGAAGGGGACCAGCTGCTGTCAAGTTTGCCGGACTCACGGAGACCCCATGTGGGTCAGAGTGCGCCTGTCTCTAGTGGGTTTCATCCGTGAGGCTCGGGCAGACCTGCCTGTCTCTATGGGTTCATCCACATGGTTTGGGGTTCACCTGTCTGGTGGGGGGTGTCAGTGGCAGGTTTTGGAAGCAGATCTCCAGTCTTTTTGGCGGAGCCTGCCAGGCAGGCGACCATGTCAGTACTGACACTCATCAACGTGAGACCCCCAGGCCCCTGCAAACACTGTCCTCACCTCTGACCCTCCAGGAGGCCCCAGTGTCACCCCACCAGCCCCAGTTATTTTTTTTTAATCTTTGTCATCCAGAGGAGTCGATCTGTGAATTCTGTGTGTGTATGTGTTGGCATCTGAAGGAACAATCCATTTGTTTTGTACTGGTGGTTTTTTTAAGCCCCTCATTTGCATGTATTTCCATAACTGATGAGATAAAAGTAGGGAGTCATGAAGGATGAGCTCCCCGGAGGCCTGGCTTGTTGTTGATGATAATATTGTAAATTCTGTACAAGTTGGGGAGGGAGAGGGAAAATCAATAGGCAGTGATGTTAAGATAGCGTTCCTTGGGGCAACTGGGGAACGTCTTAATGAGTTTAACCCCAGTGCTTACAAAAACGCCCAGGTGGGGATTACAGCTTCTCAGAAATGGGCACCCTTTTGGCAAAGGGTTTACACCGCTGCTGCTGCTTTGATGTGGGAAGGACAGAAGCAGCCGAAGACCCGATGGGGACTCGGAGAGCACTGTTGGCGTTTCAGTACCAGGGATGCTTTGCACACCCCTCTGACCTGCAGAAGAGCCCTGAGTGATGGGGGGGCGGCCCCACCATGCAGACCAGGAAAGGGAGGCCCAGGACTGGTGAGTGGCTCCCCCAAGAAGACCACACAGCTGGAGGGAGCAGAGCTGGGAGTGCGCTCACGCTCACGCCCTGCACCCAGAGTCTGCACTCTGCCTCTGCCATCCCCACCCCCGGAGCCCAGCCTCCAGCCACAGGCTAGTGCTGGAACAGCTGGGAGAGAATGGTCGATCAGGACTGTGAGCTATTCCCTAATGGTGGGCATCTCGGCCCCAGGCGCCCACGGGCAGAAAGGTGGCTCAGCACAAAGCTGCCAGAGCACTTTGTGCCCGCACGTGGACCAGACTGCTGCCGCACTCTGCTTGTGTGCCACCACCCGTCTTCTTGGCCCCTTGAGAGCGGCCTGCCTGTGGCTGCCTCTGACACCCACAGCAGTGGGTACTGACAGACTGTCCTGGCATGGGGTCTTCCTCATGGTCCAGCCCATCCCCACCTCACGGTGTCCACACGCGCTGGAGAAGACCAGGATTAGCCCTCATTCCAGGCCAACAAACTGGGGTGGAGAGGGCTTCTTGGGTCTGCCCGCACTTACGAATGCTCCCCAAGCTAGTGCCACATCCAGACCTTCTGACTCTTGACCAGAAGAAGGTGTTGACTTGTGGCCAGGAAGGAGCCAAAGAGAAGAATAACCCCGTTGCAGCTCCAGGTGCTAGGGGTGACTCCTGGGAAGGGCAGTGCCATTGGAGGACGTCGGCCTGGGCCAGGCCTGTCCCAGCTCCCAGCGTCTGCTCAAGCAGGTGTTAGCACCCTACTTCACAGAGGAGCCAACTGTGGCCAGAGAAGGCATGGGAGACTGGTCTGCAGCACCACCTGGCTCATATGTGGCAGAGCCACAGGTCAGGCCCACCTCTCTGGCTCTTGGGCCCGTGGTCTGCCAGACTGGGACGCCTCCCCGGCTCAGGAACAGTGGAAGGCTGTCACATGGTACAGGGTATGTCAGAGACCTCGGTTGGTGCGGGCCCCGAGGTGGCAGAACAGTTGCATGCCTATGCGAGCGTGGGTGTGTGTGTCTGTACGTGTTTTCGTGTGGGTAGGCTACCCCCGCTGCCTCCAGGTCAGAGGTCAGTTGTGTGAGCTCATGGGTGGGTGGGAGACTGAGCGGGCATTTGTAGCTACTTAGGGGTTCCCTGGGAGAATCTGTGCTAGGAACATCTCTAAGCTTTTTCCCAGTTCTCCTTGGGATGTTTGGGCCAAGGGCAGCTGAAGCGTGGGGCTTTTGGGGACATCTGGCCCCCAAGGGAACATGTAGCCACAGCCGCAGCAGCGCAGGAGGGGGCAATGGACAGCCAAGGAGGGGAAATAAAACCAGAACCTGTGTGGGGGCTGGGGCTCCTGGGGCAATTGCTACCTCAGCCGGCAGCCTCCAAACAGGCCCCTTGGAGAGAAGCCTCAGACCGGGGCCAGGGACATCCGGGAGTGATGGTGCCCCCTTCAGTCGTATTCATTCCCCCTGTGTGCCAAGTTCTCAGGGCAGGAACATTTTCCTCATAGGACAGAGTCTGAGGCATCAGGAAGATGGGCCAGTGCCCCCTCCCACTGACCTCCCTCCACTACCCCGGCATCCTCTGGTTCCTGCAGGAGGAGCCATGGGCGGGACCGTCAGCGCCGTGGCCTCGCTGGTGGACCTGGCGGTGTCCAACGACGTGACAGACAGTGCGCTGGCCTTCTTCCTGACTGCCGACGTCTTCCTGGTGCTCTGCATTGGCCTCTACCTGCTGCTGCCCAGGCTGGAGTACGCCAGGTGAGGGCGCCGCCCGCTCTGCGGCTGCAGCTGCACCCCACTGTCCTCCAGCCAGGGCCTCGTGCGTGCCTGCTGGCTCCCCCATCCGCTGAGCACAATGCCCTCCGCCAGGCCTGGGCTCCCCTGACAGCATGCCCAGACGACGGAGACGGTCTCACTGCCCTCTCTTCCATAGGAGCACCTCGGTGGGGCTGCTGCTGGGACAGATGTGCTGGGCCTTGCCACCTCAGTGCCCCTCTGGTCTGCCCCACTCCCTGTCCCGCTTCCACATTCTCACGAGATGATGGGACAGTCCATGGCAGGGCCAGGTGGACTTTAGTCCTCAAAGTGACCACGATGGGGATAGAGCTACCCTGCTGGCACCAAGGGAAGATCTCTCTCTCTCTCTCTCTCTCTCTCTGTTGCCCTAAGACAACCCCCTGACAGACAGACTGCTGTCCTCCCACTGTGCCGTCTTCACAACGTTAACTCCTCCGTACAGTCCAGGGAGGCTTTCCCTGGCTTGCCTAACACTCATCTTTCCCAAACATGATGTGCTTTACAAACAGCTGGCCTTTTCGGGTGACGCTTCCACGTAAGCAGACCATGTCACCCCTGCCTTGCTTCTTAGGGACATTCAAGTTGTGTCCCCATTTTAGCGGATCGGGGGTCTCAGGACAAGGAACTTTCTATACTAAAACTGAGGTGGTCTCAAACCAACCGGGGTGACAGTTGACCAGTCTCCCTTGGGCAAGAAACAACCCAGGCCACCCTGGTCTGCCACGCCAGTCTGTGGAAGTTTCTGTTTCTCTAGGGAGAGGAACATCAGACTTCCCCTCTGCTCAGAATACTTCACGCTATACCAAGAAAGTGCCCCACCCGCTAGTTCTTTGTTATCTGCAGGCTCTCAGGGTGGGAGGGTTGACAGGGCCTCCCCGTAGCCTCCTTCTGAATGTAAAAACTCACAGCGCCATTATACAGAGAAGGACACTGAGGCCCAGAATGGGGAGAGCCTAGCCCAGGGCCGCACAGGGCCCAAACAGGGCTGTGAATACACCCAGCCTGAAGCCTCCTGCTTTCCAAGACTCTCATGGCCCAGAGAGGTCAAGTGACTAAGACAAGGTCATTGGGCAATGCAAAGTGGCCCATGCGCTGGCCCCGGGCAGAAGAGCAGACACAGAAAAGACAGATGCCTCTCGGAGTCCGAGTTCGTGTGGGTGGGGGAGGCACTTTGATAGCTCACTCTTTCTTTCCAACAATGTGCTTTGCTGGCAACCTAAGTGAGCCTGCTCTCTGACCGTGTCCCCGTGCTCCTCCCGCAGGTACTACATGAGGCCTGCTCGGCCAGCCAGGGCCTATTCTGGTGAAGTGGGGCAGCCCCAGCTCTCCCCCAGCGCCTCTTTGTTGGCCCCCAGATCCGGCCGTGCCCACACGCCCCCCCTCCGCCCCATCCTGAAGACAACCGCGGGCCTCGGCTTCTGCATCGTCTACCTCTTCTTCATCACCAGCCTCATCTTCCCGGCTGTCTCCACCAACATCCAGTCCCTCAACAAAGACTTGGGCTCCCCCTGGACCACCAAGTTCTTCGTCCCCCTCACCACCTTCCTCCTCTACAACTTTGCCGACCTGTGCGGCCGGCAGATCACGGCCTGGATCCAGATGCCTGGGCCCAAGAGTAAGCTGCTCCCGGGGCTTGCGCTCCTCCGCACCTGCCTCATCCCCCTCTTCGTGTTCTGCAACTACCAGCCGCGCCTGCACCTGAAGCTGGTGGTCTTCACGTCCGACGTCTACCCCATCCTCTTCACATCCCTGCTGGGACTCAGCAACGGCTACCTCAGCACGCTGGCACTCATCTACGGGCCCAAGATCGTGCCCAGGGAGCTGGCCGAGGCCACGGGCGTGGTGATGACCTTTTACCTGAGTGTGGGTCTGCTGCTCGGCTCCACCTGCTCCACCCTGCTGGTGCACCTCATCTAGGAGGGCGGGCCGAATGCCAGGAAGCCCCTGGGAAGTGGAAGCACGTGCTGAGGGAGAGGAAGGAAGGGCTGGAGACCACCCAGGCCTCATCTCTGACCCCCAGGAAGGGCAAACCAAGAGCACCCCGATTGCACTGTCAGGTGACATGCCACCTCTTCAGACACCCTGAGACCTTGAAGAGGATCGTGACAACATGGGTCCCCTGTCATCAAGTGGCAGAACCCTGTTGATAACTGAAGCAAACACCCACCCTCTGTGATGCCTACTGGATTTCAGCATATCCTGAAGGTGCTCCCTGGACCTGGCCGACCGTCAGGCCGTTACAAAGTCAGTGCGCACGCCCCCAGACGTGTCCCTCTCATGTGACCTCAGAGGTGGGCAAGGCCCCCTGCCCTAGGTTGGGTCCCCAGCCCCAAGTCTGCATAGATGCCCCTCTGAAGAGGAGGGGAAGCCACACTCCCGCCTGCCTGGACACCCCAGTAAGACAGGCTTTCAAGGAAGCTTCCATTCCAGAAATGTGGGCTGGGCCAGTGGGCGGGGCTTGGGGTCCCGAGGCCGGTCAAGGCAGGGTCTCTGCATGTTTCTGGTTACCCTATCAAGGCCACTGGTCCCAAAGCACAATAAATTTTGGGTATTTTATAAAAGCCTGGCTGGCATGAGCACTAACTGGGCAACAGCAGGCGGGTTCAGCACGGGCCTTCCAGGGGAGGGCACTGTCTACGTCGGCGTTCTCAGAAGGAAACCCGCAGGAAGGACGGTGCCCCGAAGTTGGGAAGGCAGCTGCTCTAGATTTTGGAGAAGGGGCCCTGGCCCGCAGGGACCCCTCAGATGGGGCCAGAGGAACTATACCCCCTCCGCCCTCACCCCCATATTTCCCCCATGTCCCCTGCCGAGTGGACCGCAGCCCAGGGGCAGCCAGGGCAAGGGGTATGTGACTCCATGCCACATCCCACCCAGGGCCAGCGTCACAGGCTGGTTATATCAGATTCAGGGGAGCTCTGGAAGTGGTCAGAGCCATTTCTTCCACCTCCCTCCCGTCAACTCTGACGCAGGGCAACCCCGCAGGGCATGGTCGGACTCCCCCTTGGTTTCAGAGACGAAGCATTCATGGGCGTCCGCAGCCTGACCTTTTCCCAGCGAAGCCGCCGGTGGGCCCGACCTGCTGACCTCGTGGTTTGCAGCGCAGCCTGTGGCCCACTGTGCTGCATCCGCTGTGAGTGTGCCCTGGTCTGCTGTGTGGAGAGCTGGGTATCGATGCCGCTGCTTAGGAGGAAGAAGGCCCGGTGGCCCTTGTGGTTCAGTGTAGGTCTGCTCACCAGAAGAAAAGCAGTTCAAGCCCACCAGCCGCTCTGCCAGAGGCCAAGGAGGCAGTCTGCTTCCGTGAAGACGCGTACAGCCTCGGCAACTCGGGAGCAGTTCTCCGTCCTGTCAGGTCCCCGGGCGGTGGGATCCGCCCAGCAGCAGAGAGACGCCCGTTGGATTTCAGAGGACCCCCCCCCCCACCACCAATGCTCTGCTGCCCTTTGCCGGGGACATGTTTGCAGAACCTGCCGTGAACAAAGCATCTATCTGAAGAGGGTCCTCGGGAGAGCTGGCTGTCTAGCACCCTGAGAGAGAAGGGGACTGGATTCAGCTAGGAAGCCCCATGCGGAGGAGCCCAGCTTCCCCAGAGATACAGCAGCTGAGAGCAGGAGGCAGGAGGCATGCCTGTCTGCTGGGCCCTGCCCCCCAATCTCCCTCCCTTACCCCCCGCCCCCCACTGACCCGTGTGCGTCCTG
>PVJH01042751.1:0-14077 GCA_004026705.1 Nesogale talazaci | reverse complement strand
CTCTCCCTCTCTCTCTCTCTCTCTCTCTCTCTCTCTCTCTCTCTCTCTCTCTCTCTCTCCCCCTCCTCCTCCTCCTTCTCTCTCTCTCTCCCTCTCCCTCTCTCCTGCCAGCTCTCTAGGAATCCTTTCCCTTGATAATCTAAGCACGCCCAGCACTAACCACAGATTTCCTGTTTCGGGTCTGCTCTGAGATAAGCAAGCCCACAACCAGAAACCACTTCCTCCGCATTCTGCTCAGACCCAAACCCCCACCCACGATGACAAAATAGATCCTTTCCGGCCTGGGCCTTGTTGGCCTTGTTCCAAAGAACTTTCTACAAGTTTCTAGATGGTTGAGACCAATCAGGCACTAGGCGAGACACCCTCCCATGCCCGATCCTGTTCTAGAACGATCAGGGACCGCTGGTTAACCAACCGGTTAATCAACTAGCACATCCAGGAGGGGTGAGAGGGGGCGGGAACAAAAAAACCACCACCGCTGTTGAGGGAATCCATCACGACCCATCACAACCTGCTAGGCAGACTGCCCCTGTGGGGTTTTAAGACTGACACTTTTTTCCCCTTTTAATTTCACAAGTATTTGTTGACTGCCTATCATGTGCTAGGTCTTGTTTCCGGACCTGGGACCCATTGAAGAGCACATAGATGACTGCTGCCACAGAAAGCTTACGGTCCAGCATTCCTGACCCCCATCTCCTGGCCACTGTGACCCTGGGCCAGGTCTGCCCCTCGCTGCCTCTCAGCTGCCCGCAGGGGACATTTGCAGGCCGGGCACAGACCCGGGCAGCGTGCTTACTAGTGCCCAGACAGCAGATAGGGCTGGAAGGTGATCTTTAATTAAGAAAGCATCTTGCGGGCATGGGGTTAAAGGGCCTAGTTGGGGGGTGGAGGTGTGGTCTGGGCTGGCCACACAAACTGCTGCCGCTGCCTGGTGGCTGCAGGTCCTTGTGCTTCTCGGTGGTTTCCGTGGCTTGGGGTTTCCACAAGCCCCTTAGAAGGGACTTCACCTCGCAGCTTGGCCAGGACACATAGACACAGCGCTCCTCCACCACCATCAGCCAGTAGCGGGACAACGGGGCTGAAGGACAAGAGGTGGCCAGGCCTGAGGCCAAGTCTCCCAGTCTTTAAGGATGCCGACAGCCTCGTTTGTCTTCCATGAAGCGGCTTGTGGATTTGAACCTCCCACCTTATAGTGAGCACCCCAGCAGTTAATCCACCGCGCCAGTAGGGAGGTGTCCGTGGGCAGGAGGTTTAATACCGTGGAGTTGATTTCCTGACACGGAACAGCCCCAAGGGCAGGGCAGAACTGGTTTCCATCTTTATGGAGGAAGGGAAAAAAAAGTTTAAGGGGAAAAAAGAAGAAAAAAAATAATAACTGCCTAGAAAACCCCCTGGGGCAGCTCCACTCTGCCAGATGGGGTCTGTGTGACATGAAGACTTTAAACAATACAGTTTACTGGGAGCGCTGGGGGGGAGAGAGCTAGGTGCTGGGCGGAGCAAGATGGAAAGTGGGCGGGGCATGTCGCCTAGGAGACCCTGAGCATCAGCGACCCAAATCCCCTCCAGCTGCTCTGCCGGCCAGGTACTCCAGGTACGTGCTGGGCTGGGCCTCCGGCTGGGGTTCTTGATCATCAACCAGAGGACAGGACCTGCGCGTGCGCAGAAGACAGCACTCAGTGGCCCACCCTGCCCGCTCTCTCAAGGCCCAGGCCATGCTGCCCACCGCCCTTCACAGAGCTGCTCCAGGGGGGTTAGAAGGCGCGTGGCCTCTCAGAATAGGCCAGGCAACCTTTCTTCTGAAGGGCCTCCTCCACGAAGCCTTCTCTGCTTCTCCACCCACCCCCTTCAGGACCACATGAGCGAAGTTCTCCCTCCTCGGGGTCACCAGCCCCTAGGTCTCGCCTCCTCGAAATCTTTTTTTTTTTTAAGTCGGCTACATCTTTGGCGTGGTCCCACTTGGTAGATTCCTGATAACCAGCGCAGGCGACTAGGAAGAAAGGCCGGGCGATCAGAGAAGTCACAGCCATGGACGACTCCGGAGAGCACACTTCAGACGAACCTGCACGGAGCTCAAGATCCCAGAACCCTGCCGTGGCGTCCAGGTCGATTCACAGCAGCTCCACAGACCCGGGCAGAGCCGACCCCATGCGGCACAAGACTCAGTCTTCACCTCCACCTCCCTCGGAGTGCAGGGTGAGTTCGAGTCTCCAACCTCCAGCTTCACCAGCGGCTCCAAGACGCAGTAAGGTGCGCGGGGTGGAGGGGGGGGGGCGGGTTGGGCGCGAAGGTGAAACCTCTGGGAGGGGCTGGAGGGATAACAGAGGGTCCTGGGCCCCGGCTGGGAGGAGATGGGGCCACTCATTGAGAGTGAGACTGGAGAAGGTGGAGTTGTGCATGGCTGTGTGTTGACCCAGCTCGGTCCTGGCCACACCAGGGTGCAGTGTGTTGGCAGTCATGCCCGTTCCTGCAGAGAGGAGAAGGGTGGGAGAGAGCCCCCCCACCACAGGCCCCGCTCCCCCTGATGCCCATCCCCAAGGAAGCTGCTCTGCCCACCCTGAGCTCCACAGAGCCCTCCTGGCCTCTCCCTCTGAAGCTGCACCACTGGACGCCAATGAGCAACAGGACTGGGCAGAAACACTAGAGGAAGCCCTCAAGGTAGTCATTAGTGGGTCCGGCATTTCTCCTTCAGAGACGCTGGGTGGTTTTGAACCAGCCACCTTTCAGCTACGTCTAACCACTGTGTCACCCGGGTTCCCTCCAGTATATTGCTGCCCAACTGAGTGTGGCACATTCCCTGGAATGGCTGTCAAACCCAGACCCTGGGGATCCACCCCCAGGGCTTAAGCCTGACTGACGTGCAGGGCGGACTGACAAGAAGGCATAAAGAACCATGGACAGACTGAAGAAGGGCCCGACATTGAAGGTCAAGTTGATAGAATAAGGAACGAACAGGTACTAAAAAGTCCTTCAGACTGACTGAGGCCTCAGGAGAGGTTGATGGCACCAACTAGACTGCAGGACGGGCAGACACTAAAGAACAGGCCAACGGTGTGAAGGAATGACTGAAAGAATGACTGACAGACGGAAGGGCAGGCAGCTGGTCCACCAACCTCCAGGACAGACTGACTTGTGGGTCCCCCAAAATGTGTTGAAATCCCCACCCCTCCTTGTCCCTGTGGAGGTGAGCACTTCTGGGAACAAGCTTTCTCCTTGTGTTCCTGAGACTGTCTCCGTGTGGGGGTGGGTCCTAAGGAACCCTAAGCACTCTTGAGATCGAAAAGGAGTAGATGGAGCTGGAGCTGACCCAGTGGCCTCCATCAGGGCCTCTAGCCTCCATTGCTGAGAGAGACTCGATGACTGTGTGACGGCACCCCCTGGTGGCATCTGTCGGGGCAGCCCTGAGGACTAAGCAAGGCCCTGCGCCCAAGTCCTGAAATCATTCATGGCGTTCACATTGTTCCTAACATAAACAGTTTTCTTGAGCAGCGTATTTAGAAATATGAGTGAAGGGCCCATGTGCAACTGGCACTTTATCGTCTGATTATTGAATACTCATAACAGTAAGAAATTTTATAATTCAGAATTAATTGACACAAAGTCTTGAATGACAGGAAGTTACTGTACGTAGAATGATACTCTTTAGGGATGAACTCTTCAATATAAGCATGAAAATTCAATGACTACAGAATGTCAACACTATCGGAGAGTGAAGAAGATGATGTCTCATCCTGTTCTAAGCAGCATTATGGCTGTCCTTCTTTCAAAATAGATTTGTTTTTTTTCCTGGCACTCCATCATCTATTCAATGTTTTACCAACACCATAATTCCAAAGCATATATTCTATATTATCCCATTTTTTCATACTTATTAAGAACACCATGGTTTGGTAGCTTTCCCACAATCCTTAGAGTGATATTAATCCTTTTTTTTAAAAAAAAAAAGGCATTTTATTGGGGGCACATACAACTCATACCACAATCAGTACATAAATCTATTGTGTGCAAACCACATTTGTACATCTGTTGCCATCATCATTCTTGAAACATTTTCTTTCTGCATAAGCCCTTGGCATCAACAACTCATATTCCCCCTTCCTCACCAGCCTCCCTCCCTCATGAACCCTTGATAATTTAAAATATATGATTATTTTATCATATCCTACACCATCTGATGTCTCCCTTCACCCACCTCCCTGCTGTCCATACACCAGGGAGGAGGTTATATGTTATATATATATGTTATATATATGTTATATGTTATATATTAGATCCTCCTAATTGGTTCCCCCTTTCTACTCCACCTTCCCTCCACCCTCCCAGTATCACCACTCTCACCACTGGTCCTGAAAGGATCATCTGTCCTGAATGTCCCATGTGTCTGGTTTCTCTCTGTACCAGTGTACATCCCCTAGTCTAGCTGGATTTGTAAGGTAGAATTAGGATCATGATAGTGGGAGAATAGGGGGGACATTTAAGGACTAGAGAAAAGTTGCTTATTTCATTGTTACTACACTGTATCTTTACTGGCTCATCTCCTCCCCACAACCCTTCCATAAGGGGATGTTGCTTCACCTATTGATGGGCTTTGGGGTCCCAATCTGTACTCTCTCTCACTTATAATGATATAATTTTTAGTTCTTTGATACCTGATCCCTTCCACACCTTGTGGTCATACAGGCTGGTATACTCCTTCCATGTGAGTTTTGTTGCTTCTGAGCTGGATGGCCGCTGTTTATTTTCAAGCCTTTAAGACCCAACACGCTATATTTTTGATAGCCTGATACCATCAGTTTCCTTCACCACTTTTGCTTATGTACACGTTTGTCTTCAGTGATCTTGTCGGGAAGGTGAGCATCATGGAATTCCAATTTAGTACAACAAAGTTTTCTTGCATTGATGAAGCACTTGGGTGTAGGTCCAACGCCCACCTGTTGTCTTAATATTAACCTTGTATACATGTGATCTATTTCCCCATCATATGTAAATATATTTACTATGTACATGCCTATATTTAGACCTCTATAAAGCCCTTTACCTCCCAGTTCTTATCTCTCTTTCCTTTTACTTTCCTCTTGTCCCACTTTCATGCTCAGTCTCCATTTGGGTTTCAGTATTTTCTCTCTGTTACATTATTCTTGATGAATCCTTATCAAGCCTCTCACACCCACCTTGTCACTGATTTTGGATCACTTGTTGTTCCCTTATCCCCGCGTTAGTCAACACCACCTCCTTTCCTCCACTTCCCCATCTCCCATGTCCCTCTCCACCCCACCCCGGGCCCCCCCCCCTCGAACCATCAGTCCCATTGTCTTCTCCTCCAGACTGTTCATCCGGCCTATCTTATCTAGATAGATTTGCAGAGATAATATGTACAAAAAAGACAAGACATTGCAACAAAGCGATGACAACAACAACAAAAAAACAATGTCCAGAAAAAAATATATAAGTAAAAAAATAAATAAAAGAAATAATAACAAAATAAAAATCTGTAATTAGTTTAAGGTCTGTTCCTTGGCTTCCAGGAGTGTCCCTTGGTTGACTCCAATGGGGTACCACACCCTGGTCCCAAAATATATCCACAGCACTCCCTCAGGAGCGCCATGCTGTACTCCCCCTACTGCTCTACTGCACACCCTTAGTGCTTTGCCTTGGTGTGGTGGGGTCAGAGAGGGTATAATTCTAAACCTGCTTCTCCATTGTTGTCCCTGTAGGGCCTTGGGTCAGTGAGGGATGTCATGTTTATTAGTGGGACTGGCCATATGATCCTCTCTGTGCACTGGCTGGTCTGAGTGGGGATAGCGTCCTCAAGGATCAGTGGACCAGGATGCACTCCATTCTTTCTTCCTCCTCCTTCATCTGTTCTCAGGTGCTCTGGTCAGACATGCCCCTCTCCCCGAACTGCAGCTTCAGGGCTGTCCTCCAAAGCAAACTTCCCTGGGGGAAGAGGCAGCTGTTCACATAGTTGGGATTGGAGTTGGGCCCTCAGACCCCTCCACTGCCTCCCCACTCCATGCCATCACTCTTCATTTACATCTTAAAACACTGGGTTTAAGTGTGGCCCCTCTTTTCCTGTGGATATATAAACAATATGTTCCCTTTGGGTGGGTTAGTACCTCTTTTCCCCTCTACATGTGGCCATCGTACCTACCCCCCTTCCTCAGATGTCTACCATATATAGCCCTGGTTTTGGTCTGGCCCCTGCCATACTCCCTGGGTCTCCCACCAGAAATTTCTGTATGCAGTAGCTTTTTCCCTATGCCCCTTTTGCATTTTTTAGGCTTACCTCAGCAGATTCATGTTGTGCATGTCTTACTTCATCTAGCATAATTCCCTCCAGTTCTTCCCATGCACTGATGTCCTTCATGTGTTCATCACTGCTTTTCAGTGATGTGTAGTACTCCATTGTATGTGTATCACAGCTTTTTAATCCCCTCATCAGTTGATGGAAATTTGGGTATGTTTCCACCTCCTTGCGATTGTGAACTGTGCTTCAATGAACATTGGGGCACAGGTGCCTGGTCGTGGTTTGTTGCTTGCCTCTGCTGGCTATACGCCCAGTAGGGGGATTGTTGGGTCATATGGTACCTCAATTTCCATCTGTTTTAGATTATGCCAAGTCGATTTCCATAGTGGCTATATATACCTACAGGTCCACCAGCAGTGAATGAGAGTTCCTGTCTCCCCGCAGCCCTTCAAACACTTGTTGCTTTCTGATTTTTTTAATTGGACTATCTTTGAGACTATGAGGTGGTATCTCATTGTTGTTTTGATTTGCATTTCTCTTATGGTTAATGATCAAGAACATTTTCTCATATATTTATTGGCCATTTTGGATTTCTGCCTCTGTGAAACTTCTGTTCAGGTCTTTGCCCACCTCCTCAGTGGGCAGTTAGTTTTTTTCTTTTGGAATCTTTCAGGGGGTTATAGATTTTAGTAATAAGGTCTTTGTCTGATGTGTCATTGCTAAAGCTGTTTTCCCAGTCGGTGGGCTCTCTTATTACTCTCTTGGTGAATTCTTTGATGTACACAAGTGTTTTAACTTCAGTATATCCCACTTGTCAACTTGTGCCTCCTCTGTGTTTATGTCCTTCCCTATTTCTGATAGCCTATGTATTCCCTTTGCCAAAGTTCTCAGATTGGTCCCAATTCCCTCATTGATGCCCCTAATAGTTAGGGGTCTTACTTCAAGGTCTGTGATCCATCTTGAGTTTATTTTAGTGCATGGAGTGAAGTAAAGGTCTTGCTTCATTTTTCTACATGTAGGTATCCATTTTTTCCAGCACCACTTGTTGAAAAGGGCATCTGCTTCTCATTTGATATTTTGGGGCCCTTTATCAAAGATCAGTTGTCTATATGCTGATGATTTTACTTCTGGGTTTTCCATTGGTTTGAGTGTCTATCATTATGCCAATACCATGCTGTTTTGATCACTGTGGCTGTATAATATGTGCTAAAGTCAGTTAAGCAAGCCCTCCCACTGTGTCCTTCTTCTAGAGGAGTTCTCTGCAGATTCTGAGTTTCTTCCTTCTTCGTTTGAAGCTGGTGATTTTTTTTTTCATTTCTTTGAAGAAAGATGAGGTAATTGTATTGGAATTGCATTAAACTTACATAGTGTCTTGGGTAGAACTGATATCTTTACTATATTGAGTCTTCCGATCCACGGGCATGGGATATTCTCCCATTTGTTGCGGTTACTCTTCATTTCCTGTAATAGTGTTCTGTAACTTTCCTCGTAGAGATCTTTTCTTCTTTTGCCCATGTATATGCTGAGATACATCAGTTTGTGCTTGGCTATTGTGAAGGGTGTCACCTTTCTTATCTCCTCTTCTGTGGTATTATTCGATGTATATAGCAGTCCAATAGACTTCTATTTGTTGATCTTGTATCCTGCCACTCTGCCACACTCCTCTATTGTTTCCAATAACCCCCTTGTGAAGATTTTGGGATTTTTCCTATATGAAATCATATCGTCTGTAAATAACAATAGTTTCACTTCTTCCTTCCCCACTGAATACCTTTGATGTCTTTTCTTTGCTTATGCTGCTAGCTAAAACTTCCAGTATGATATTAAATAAGAGTGGGGACAAGGGGCATCCTTGCAAGGTCCCCTTTTTTGATGGGATGGTGTTAGTCTTTTCTCCATTGACTCCCACGTTGGATGTCAGTTTTTCATATATAGCTTATATTGTCTTGAGGAATTTTCCTTCCATTCCTATCTTCTTGAGTATCTTACGCAGGAATTGGTGTTAGATGTTATTGAATGCTTTTTCTGCATCTATCGATATTATCATGTGGTTTTTAGAGTTTGTTTTTTTTTTTTCATGTCAATGTGGCACATGATAACAATGGTCTTTCGTATGTTGAACCACTCCTGCATTCTGGGTATGAACCCACTTGGTCATGGTGAATTATTTGTTTTATATATTTTTGTATTGTATTGGCCAGTATTTTAGTCAGGGTTTTTGCATCAATGTTCAATAGGGATATTGGTCTGTAGTTCTCCATTCTTGTGGGATCCTTACCCGGTTTCGGTATCAGTGTTATACTAGCTTCATAGAAGGAGCTTGAGAGTTTGCCATCTTTTTCTATGTTTTGGAAGAGTTTGTGTAGGATTGGTGTCAGTTCTTCCCTGAATGCTTGGCAGAATTAACCTGTAAAGCCATCTGGCCCAGGGGATTTTTGTTGTTGTTAGTAATCCCTTGATAACCTTGTCTGTTTCTTCTATTGTTATGAGTCTGTTGAGATTCTTGACATCCATCAGGAATCATATAGGGAGGGACTGTTTTTCCAAGAATTTGCCCATGTCTTCCAAGTTGTTGAATTCATTGGAGTACAGTCCTGCATAGTACTGTGTAATTATCCATTTGATTTCAATAGGGTCAGTTGTAATTTCCTCTCTTTCATCCCACATTCTTGCTGTTGAAATTTGTTCCCTCCTCTCTTTGGTTAAGTCTGCCAGTGGTCTATCAATTTTGTTAATCCATTCAAAGATCCAACTTTTAGCAGCGTTAATTTTTTCCATTGTTTTCTTATTTTCCCTCTCCTGAGTCTCAGCTCTGATTTTTATTATTTCTTTTCTTTTGCTATGGTAGGATTTCCTGCTGACTCTGCTCTAGTCATTGTAAACTCTGTGCCAGCATATCAGCTATGAGATGCTTGTCCTTTTCCAGGTGTGCATTTATTGCTATGGAACGTGCTCTGATAGCTGCCTTTGCTGTGCCCCATGAGTTTGGGTATGTCATGTTTTCATTCTCATTGGCTTCTAGACGTTTCTTTATCTCTGATCTGGGCCATTACACATTCCTTTTGCAATAGAGATTTATTCATCCTCCAATTACTTACTCTTGTTTTCTTCATCTTCCTTTTGTTGATTTCCAACCTTGTGGTGCAGTGGTGCCTCAGAGAGAGAGGTCTGTATGATGTCAATATGTTTAAATGTATGTAGATCCACCTTATGCCCAGCATGTGGCCTATCTTCAAATATGTGTCATATGGGCTTGAAAAGAATGTGAATTTTTTTGTATTTGGATAAAAAGCTCATATATGTCTATCAAGTCAAATTGTCTACTTGGAGGCTTTAGATCTCTAGCCTCCTTGTTGAGTTTCTTTCCCTGTGATCTCTGTCTCAGAGAGCAGTGTATTGAAGCCACCCAATATAATTGTTGCGGCTGTGATTTCTGTTTTCACCTTTTGGAGTGTTTGCTCGATGTATTTATCGCTTCTCTCATATGAAGAATATGTGTTTAAAATGCTTATTGGTTCTTTGTGTACCATTCCTTTGAGCATTATATAGTGTCCCTCCTTATCTCTTTTTATGGTTTGCACTGTGAGGTCACTTTTATCCAAGATTAGAATTGCTACCCCTGCTTTTTTTGAATTGTTGTTTGCTTGGTATGCCTTTTCCAGCCTTTGATTCTCAGCCTATTTTTGTCTGTAGTCTTGAGATGTGTCTCCTGTAGGCAGCAGATTGATGCCTTGTGTTTTCTAAGCCAGTCTGTTAGCCTCAGTCTTTGGATTCCTAAGTTCAGTCCATTGATATTTAGGGTTATCTCCATCTGTGGAAGATGCAATGTCATTGTATACTTTTTATGTTGGGGGTTTCCCTACCTCCCTTTCTTTTCAGTATGCTATGCCTGTGGATGTGAAGGTTGATCATTCTTGACTTCTTTCCACCCGTAAGCCAATCCTATTTCCTAGACTATTTTCTCTTTGTTGCCCTCTGAGTGAGGTGTTCTATGTGACAGTCTCTTATTTATGCTTGGTGAGTGCTGTTCTTCTGTCCATACTGGGTCAGCAAGGTTATTTTGTAGGGCTGGGTTTCTTCTAATGCATTCTTTCAGTTTTTCCTTGTCTGTGAGTACTGTAGACCAATAAGGCAAATCTGTGCGTACTGTAGACCTGATTTTTAGGAACAGTAGCAAGGCATTCATAAGCATAGAAGATTTCAGTAGGGCCTGGATTAATTAGATTTCTGAGAATAGAGAGAATAACTGAACTGAGAGATATTTTTAAAAGAATCAGCGGCCTTTAAGATATGTTGAATCAGGTAAATGAGCAGGATCTGAATGTTTCTCATTGTTGTCAGTGAGAGAAATGAGTAAGCTGTTACCGATAGTCAGTTTGAATAAGGAACAATTTCTGAAATTATTTTAATATCAATGACATGAGTTATTACAAGCTGTAGAAGCTATAGATCTCTGCTGAGAAATCAGTGAGGTGGAGGAAAGTGTGGGTAGAGCGATGTGAGAGAGGTGTATGCACTAAATATCATGTGAAGGGGCAACGCATAGGTGGTGGTGTTGGCGACAGCAGAAGTTCCCAGAAGGAAGACATATGTTGTCCCTGGTATGATAATGGTGAAGCGTGGAGACTGTGGCAAGACCTTACAATCTGATCACTGCATAGCGATTTTATGCTGTTCCCAGTGACATTGCACCTGGAGAAATTAGAGGAGAAGGTCATGAAAAGACAATGAATATAACACACATACTTTGTTTGCAAGTGAAGGGGGTAAGAGAATAGATTAGTATTTTGTGGAATTGATCAATGAAGGCTATCCAGGTGAGAAGGGAGCTCAACTTCTAAGATAGTGGGGTGGGGGGCTGGTAATAATGAAGAGATGGAACGTACTGGAAAGATTTCCATGTGGTTGAATTTGTGGAAGCCTTTGAATGAGGGCTTTTGCTCCTCCCTCTTGGGTAAGAATTATTTCCCTCATCTAGCAGACTGCTGGCCCTGTTGACACTTGCATCAGTGGTGTACTGCTAGCCTCAGGTGAGCTGTGCAAGCACACCAGCTCTTCCCTGGGAGAATGCGGAGACCTTCTGTTCCTATGTTCCTATGACGATGTACAGCATCAGAAACCCTCTGTTGGGTCCCTATGATTTGGAAATGACTGAATGGTAGAAAAACTAAAGAAACCCAGGAAATCTTGACTTAGGCAATCATCTTCTCTTCCACAGGAAGACAAGCAGATCTTCCAGGGGCCAGGCTGGAGCTGTGACATTCAGTTAGACTTATTTTCTCAGCCAGTGAATTTAGCCAAAATTCTTGGATGGCTAGAGCAGGCATCTTCAAACCCAGAAATGTACCTATTCTGATTCTTCCTCGAGAAATACTTGCCTTCTGTCTTCTGCCTGTAAAGAAGACACTTTCCAAAGCAGTTTATCAAATGTGAGGCAGATTGCCTGGTCTGATACATGTATTTTATAAATACAGAGCAAAACAATTTAAAAATTATTTCTGTGACCTTAGCCAGGAAAATTAAATCACACAGCACAGACAGGATGGAGGGAAGTAAACAGTGTGTACCAAGGTTGTGAAATCTTGAACTCCCACTTTGGAATGCTTTACGGCAACATGCAGCAGTCACTATTGAAAAAAAAAAATCTTCCTTCTGACACCCTTCCAGGAATTTTATCTGTGTAGAAGAATGCTGAGAAGGAAGTACATTTTCCTACCTTCAATCTACTCTAAGGTATGTGAGGACACAGACCTCTTAGGAGAAAATAAAATGTTCAGAGCCTGCTTATGAAGCCTGCAGTTCTGTCCTCATCTTGCCCCTCATGTCTTAGTACATTCTCATTGCTCCTGTCCCCAGGGGCCATTAACACCACTGTAGATTCCTAGGTTGAACACAAGGCCAGTAGCATGAGTGATAGTGCTCCTTTTAGGTCCCACTCACCTAGCAGAAACCAAGGATTCTTGATGGAAGATGGGTGCAAAGGGAAAAACCAGGGGCAGAACAGGATTCTGAGATGCCTAGAAACTGAAGAAGAGTCATTTCTAGCTACGAGTGAGGAGAGTGCCTTCTTGTAACCTTCTGTTTGGAGCCTTTGATTCAAAAAAGGCCCAAGGAGCTCGTGGGAAAGGGAACGTGCTGAACTTTGGTGGTTCCTTTCAACAAAGCCTGTCAGATTGGCTTATACAACTGGGATGTATGAAAGCAACTCTTACAGAAGTCATGAAATATTCCAACCAAGTAAATGATGGTATGTCCCCAAAAGTGGGGGGTACCAATACCCCCAACTTTTCATTCCTTAACAATAATTTAAATAATTTTCTGAATGTTCCTCTTGATTCCTTTTCCAGGTTTGCAGCACATGGTCTCTATCACAAGGTGACTTCTGCAAACTAGTTTTGATTGAATGTCGTAAAGATATCTAGAAAGTACATGCACATTTTCATTTTCCATTAGAAATTGCCAATGAGTATTTATATATAGTTTTTCTATTTTCTTCTAGTGGGCTTTCTTGTGTCAAGCTTGCCAAAAGTTTAGACTGTGTTCTAAATATTTGTCAAAGTGCACCCTCCCTGATCTTATAGGTTGACAACTCTGATGCTAAACATAGTTGTAGAGTTACACAGTTTAGTTTATAGCATGTAATTGATTTTCACACTTGGCTTTGAAGAGACAGGAGAAGTTATTATGCTTTCCTTTTTCTTTCCCTTTCTGGCACACAACCTTCAAAGTTATGACAAATTCAAATTCTCCTTTGATGGGACAGGTCTTGGGTAGGAAGGCATGTGTGTGCTCTGAAGAGGTAAGTTATCCAAAAAAAGCCTAAGTGAGGACCGGGGGAAGGATGGGGATGTCCTAGGAATTTTCTCTCTCGAAGCTGTCTTTGCCAAATCTCATGACATCTCCTGATGAGACATGTCCATCACCGGGTAGGCTGGTGGTAGAACAGTAAGAACTGCAGCTTGGAAGTGGGATTGCTACCTGTGATGGAGAAGACAAGGGCTGGAATAAATGCATCAGTAGTGCCGTGCACAAGACAGCTTGTATTACTTCTTTTTTTATTCCTATGGCCATTGGGGTAGGGAGCCTTAAATCGACTTTGGCGTTGTGGTGGTGCCTTGCAGCTCATGGCAGAGTACCAACTTCATTAACCTGTAAAGCAGAAGTAACAACGAGTTCATCAGTGTCCATGGCCATGCCTTGGCATATCCAGATGTAGTACTACTTGCTACCACCACTTTTAGCTTTGGAGAAAGGCTTTGTGACTCATTATCTCTTTTTGATAGACTCCTGTTGAATGGTCCTTAGAAGAGATATATGGTCATATTCACACAATAGAAGACAAAACAGCAGTGGGAATGAACAGGCTATAAATACCTAGAACCACGTGAATGGACGTCACAGAATGTAATGTTGAATGAGGGCAAACCAACAAAGCCAACATGGAAGTGACGATAGGGGTTCCTTTTGGATGGGACATGACCAGAGGGTTTGATTCTGGGCCAGATGCTACTTACACGGGAGCAGCGGCAGCCGGAGGGGGGGGGGAAGCATGAGGACTTTTCAGTAGATATGTGTGTGCTTTACTAAATGGGAGAAGTTTTTAAAACGATTACCCAGGAACGAGGACCTCAGAATGTGCCCTATGATGGCGATGATGTTTTCTAAATGGAGAGGAAGGTTAGAATGTATGTGGCGAATGGGAGGATTTTTTACTCACTTATTTGTGCTCAGAATTGGGCGAGAGACTCGACGTTTTTAATCCTGGCGGCTTCACTTTTAGAAACGCCGATAACTCACACCACAGATGACAACTCTGAGGGTCAAAGAATTGAA
>PVJH01042750.1:0-14072 GCA_004026705.1 Nesogale talazaci | reverse complement strand
CCCACCCTCCTTCCGATTTCTCTTGAAGGACAGGCCGCTCAATTTGAAAGGCTTCTTGAAAGAGAATTTCTTCTTCTTCTTGGGGGTCTCCTTGGGGGGGGCCTCCTCCTTGGCCTCAGTGCCCTGGGTCGGGGGTGCCGGCTCGATGCCATCGCTGGTAGCCCCAGCAGCCTCCTCTGTTCCGTTCACGGGGGGCGACTCCCCTTCACCCTTGGGGGACAAGTCTCCATTGCTTTTCACGTGGCCGTTCTCCTGGAGGGCAAAGGAGATGGCAGTGAGGGCGTGGGGGGGGGGCTCGCTCTCCCCTCCCCCAGTCCGCTCTGGGCCCCTTCCACCCAAACGGGATTCCCAGCCCTGCGGCTGGCTTTGGCCTCACCCCACACCTGGGGCGCCGTCAAACATCTCCCTCCGGAGGCGCGACGGTGCCCGGCGCGGAGGCCCCGGCCGACAGGAGGCGCTGGGATTCCGGGGAGGGGGGCCCTCATCCCTCCCCCGGGGGCGCCCTCGGCCGGTGCGCGCCTTCCCAGCGCCCCGGGCCGGGCGGCATTGGGCGGGAAGCCGCCGTGGACACAGGCTCCCTGTACCTGGACGGCCTGCCGCCGCCCCCCTCAACCCCGGCACCCAGCCTCCTCCTTGGCGCAAAGCCCCCCCCCCCTTCAACCCACCGCTAGCTCTGCCCACATCCCGGTTCCCCCTGAAGCCCACCGAGGCCACCGAGCTCGGGTCTGAGGGCGGGGTACCCGCCCCGCGGAGCACCGGGCGCCCCTCGGTGGGCCCAGCAGCGCCTTTGTTCCCCGCGCCGCACTCGGGGCGGCCCGGGGGCAGCGCCGGGGGCCAGGACTGGGAACAAAGGAGGCGGCAGGGCCCGGCCAGCGCCCCCTCCCCGCCCCTCCCCTCGCTTCGCCCGCGGGGGCTGCGGCGCCGAGAACAAAGGGACCGGGCGGGGGAGGGGGTGCCGCGTGTCCCGGGCCGGACAAAGCGCGCGGCCCCGGCCCAGGCCCTAGAGGGGGCGAGGGGCGAGGGGCGCGGGCCGGGCCGGGCCGTGCAGAGCGCACCCACCTGTCCATTGGCCTTGGCGGGGGACGCGCCCGCGGCCTCCTCGGCGTTCACGTCGCCCCGGGGAGCCTTAGAGCTCTGGCTGCCCATGCTGGGTGGGGGTCTGCTGGGGGCGCCCAGAGCCGCCCCGGGCTCGCGCCGCAGGGGGGGTTCGGCGGGGTAGGCCTGGCTGGCGGAGGGGTGGGGCTCGCTCCGGAGGGGGAGGGGTGTCTGGGAGGAAACCGAGCTGCACCCCCGCTCCGCGCGCGACCCGCCAGCCGCACCCACCGCCTCTCCGCTCCGCGCCGGAATGCCGCCCGCCGCCCGCCGAGCCGCCTATATAAGCGCCGGGAGCACGGGGGCGGGGCCGGGCATTTAAATGAGCGCCCAATCGAGGGGCGGAGGCGGGGCCAGGGCGCGAGCCCCTCTGGACGCAAGCGATCTGGCTCCCCCACCCCACCCGACCTTCAGGAGCAAGTGGCCGGTGTAGGGTGTAGTGGCCGGGGGGTGGGGTGGTGGGGGGGGGACGGGCGGAGGCGGTGGGGGTGGGGGGGGCGTCTGAAAGGAAAGGGAGGGATTAGCGTTCCTATCACCCTATGGCCCACCCCTCAGGGTGGGCGCGGCCCCGGGGAGGGACCGCCGCGCCCGCGCCTCCATCCTTGGGTCTCCCCCGGCACTCTTCGAAGGACTCACGTGCCCGGGCCGGTCCGACGGCCGCTCCTGTCTTACGCTCCAGAAAAGGTGGTCGGCCAGCCGCAGGGCCTGTGCATCCACGCCCCCTCCGGTCTGGAGCTCGCTCAGAAGGGACAGCCACCCACCTCTCTGCCCACCCTCCATGCCCAGTCTGATGACAGGGGCGTCAGGCACGCCAGCGGTCCCCTCCAGCCTCATGCCTCCCCTCAGCCACCCGAGAGCCAGTCCAGCCGGGCTTGAACCCCTGGCAAGCTTTCCAGCGACTGCTCTCAGCCTGGACCTGCTACAAAGTTAACTTGGAGAGTGGAGGGGGAGGGGAGGGGTTGTCCTGTGACCTTGAAAGTCAACTTCAAAAACCAAATAAATAAAGGGGGGGGGGCAGAAAAGAAAGTCATCTTCATCAGATCCATCTTCATTTGATAGCTGGCCTGAGGCTCAGAGAGGTTGTCTAACTAGGGTCTGATACACACACACACACACACACACACACACCCAGGAGCGGCAATGAACCCCCTAGAGGGACTCTACGGACCTCAGGACACCCCCCGCCCCACCCCCACCTCCTCAGAAGCACATCAGCCCCCAAGACTCCCCAGTTTGACCCTTGCCCTGCTGGGTGGGGGTGCCTGGAGCCTCTCCTATGCTGCTCCCACCACTGCCACTTCCCCTTCCCGTGACCAGCAGGAACCCCAGAGTCCTGGTCCCGGATGTGTGGGTCCCTTCGGCCCTTAAGAGGAAGAGGATGAGAGCTGGAGGAAGCTAAGGGTTAGCAAATCTGTGTTCAAGCCAGCTCAGCACCTCTCCTTTCCTTTCCTCTCTCTCCCCCTGCAGTCCTTCCCTCCCCCAAGGCTGAGAGGGCCCCCCCTCCCTGTGACACGTGGAGACACCCTAGGGCCTGAGAACTCCTTGCAGATCTGACCGCAGAGGGCCCAGGAAGGCCGGGGTGGCGTCTCCATCTGGTGGTACTGTGCTCACTCGGGGAGTGTGTGTCTGGGACCCCACCCCCACCCAGAGGTTCTACCTATTCTTAGCTTCTTGTTTTTGGAGGTGGGGGGGGCATCACTGCCCTGGTGGGAATAGGAAGCCCAGCCTTGCTCCTGGAAAGCTGCTGCTGGATTTGAATCGCCAACCCTTTGGCCCCCAGTCCCGCACTCAACCACTACACCACCGGGGCTCAGCGAGACATATGCTCAGCTGGGGGGCATCACTGCCCTCTGGTGGGAGTGGGAGGCCCAGCCTTGCTCCTAGAGAGCTGCTGCTGGATGTGAACCACCAAGACAGTGGGCCGCAGTCCCGCATTCAACCACTGCGCCACCGGGGCTCAGCCCGACCTGTTCTCAGTTTCTTGTGCACTTCCCCGTTTTACGGAACAAGACACTGAGGTCCAGAGAGAAAAGCACCTCGTGCCCCCGGACACACAGAAGATAGCTAGAACTGAGCATCAGGATTTGAAGAAACCGATCACATGGCCTGGGAGCTGTGACGAACTCCTTGGAAGGATTGTCCATTGGGTCGGGGGTGTCAAGGAGAGCTGCCGTGATCCCTCCACCCTCTGCCACCGAGGAATGGAGTTAGTGACCTGTGTGTCTGTGACAGCCACAGTGGTGGACCCACAATGCTGCCAGGCACTGCCAGCCTGGGCTGGCAGGACTCCAAGGGCGGGGGTGTGAGGCCTGGAGGAGGGTGGCCCAGGGTTCAGAGAATTTCTGTTCCCAGGTGCTGCCCCCTGGAGACTCAAAGGCAATCCCTGGATTGTGCCTGGGAGGAGGCGCATCAGGGCTCAAGGACCCTAGCCCTGGGAAGGAGGTAATCCTCGGAGGAAGGCCCCTGGACCCCCTCACCAGACATCCCATTAGTCTGGGGAGGGGTCCCTAGAATCCAATTCCTCCACAAATCCAGGTCCCAACAGAATCTGGCCTCTGGAAGAGAGCTCAGGAAGGCGGGGGTGGGGAGCGGGGGTGTACCCCCAGCAAGCCCTTCAGCCTCCCCCATCCACACTGCAGCTCCTTCCTCCCCAGCTGCTATCAGCCCAGACAATGTGGCCATTGTTCTGTGTCTCAGGGGGCCTGTGTGCCTCTGAGCATGTCTGTTTCTCTCTGTGCAACTGTGTGTATTGCTCTGTATCTGCCTCTGTGGGAGACTCGGTGACTGTTGGTGAGTGAGTGGCCAGGTGTGTAGGTTCGTGGTTGTGGGAGTCTGCGTCTTTGTCTGGCTGTACCTCAGGGTGAGAAAGAGACGCCTGCTGACTCCTGGTGACGCCGTGACTTTCTGGGTGGGTGCCTGTCTGGCCCTGGGACCGTGTCTCAGTGACTCTGCCAGGCGTTCTTGGGGTGTGTAACAGAGAATGCCCAGCTATGGAGTGGTTTCTTCATGTTTGCTTGAGGGATCCTGGGAGTGGCAGGTCTGTCTCTCTGGGCCAATGAAACGGCGGGCTCAGAACGCATGCAGTGTGGGTCTTTGCTAGGGCAAGGTGAAAAGCCAAAGGGAAGGTCAGCTGACTCTGAAATGAGGGGTGGGGGTGGGGGTGCTTCAGGAAGCATGGGTCTCAGGAGAGGTTCAGGCCAGCACCTTGCGGCTCAGAGCAGGGACCTGCATTGGGATCCGATTAGACAGTGTGAGTGGGCACTAGCTAGTCAGAGATGGAAGGAGTTCTTTCTGGGCAGGCCCCAGGATGCTGGGTTGAAGCAAAGACAGAGGACTTGGCACTGGCTGGTTCCCAGCCCACGTCCCTATTTCCTTCTGGGGAGCAGCCCTAGGCTGGCCTTGGCGATCTGGGTTCCAGACCTGGGCTAGCTTCTGCTCCATGTCACCTAGCTCGTCCTCTGGCCTCTGTGACCTCAGTTGCTCACCTCCACTGAGGGGCTGGGCATCGGCATCGTGAGTCACGTTCGAAGATGTCATGGAGTTCCCTCTCTGCTCACACATGACTGAGTAAGGGGTGAGTCATGCCAGGGCCCTGTCCCCAGGGACTTCCCCAGCCAGAGGAAGAGACAGGCAGGAGCTGATGGGAAGAGAAAATGGCAGTGGGTGGAGCTTTGAGCAGGACAAAGCAGGCGCAGGGAAGGGTCTGTGTGAGGGAGTCCAGGGACCAGGGGACAGAGGGGTCCAGGCACTAAGCCATTGACTGAGGCCTGAGTGGACTCACCAGAAGACAGAAGAACCAGCGGGGGCCGGGGTGGGGGGGGAGTGCTGAGTGTGAGGTGGCAACATCCAAGGACCCCGCGTGGCACAAGCGGTTTTTGTCATGTTTCCACCTAACAGGGCTCTGGAGAAGAAAGGCCTGGCTGTTTCCATCCAGGTTTCAGCCAAGAAAAGCCTGTGGGGCCGATCCGCTGTGGACCGTGCAGGGTCACTTGGAGTAGGGATCCACTCTTGACGGCCGCCGGTTGAGGTCCCCATACTTCAGCACCCATGAGGGGCCCACACGTCCCAACTGGAGCTGGGGCCAGAGTCCAGCTAATGACTTCAAAGGGACACAGGACAGAGAGTCTTAAGACAGGACTGACCGCAGGAAATCCTCCTGATGGCTGTCAGTCACAGTAACTGGAGCCAAGCAGTTCATGAGATTTCCACACATAAACCCTGCCCCTTCCGCCGCCACCTCAGAAGCACCCTGAGCAGTGCCATGGTGGATGGGGTGGGGTGGGGTGGGGTGGGGACAGTAGAAGGCAGCAGGAGAGGATGGTGTCTAGGAAGGGGTCTGCTAAGAGTGGGAGGAAACCCCGAAGCACAGAAACCATGGAGACCATGACCACCGGGTTGTCACTCACTCACTTCTAGCTAGTCAATGACCCATGCCGACTCAGCAAGCTTGTAGGGCAGGGTAGAACTGAGACTAACTCTTACCAGGAAGAGAGAGCCAGAGAGCCACATCTTTCTCCCTGGAGTACCTGGCAGTTTCACACTGCTCATCTTACTGTGTGAGCAGCCCACCGCATGGCCCATCATCAGCGCTCCTTATCATCATAGCTACTACCATTGGCTAAGTCTCCCAGTATGCCAAGCTCTGTGCCAACGACCTTACTGCGCATGCCTAGTGAGACGTGCACCCTCCTCACTTCCAGTGACCGGAGGACACAGGGCACCCTCAGTGAGGCAGAGGGGGAGGCTGGCATGAACAGAGTTCTGCTCCTAAATCAAGTAGAAACATCCAGAAAGGTTCAGATGCTTTGGGCTGCCGAGAGAGAGAGAGAGAGAGAGAGAGAGAGAGAGAGAGAGAGAGAGAGAGAGAGAGACAGACAGAGAGAGAGAAAAACTGTGGGCCTAGGGACTAGAACCTGAAAAGCACTGCTGCTTCTCCTGGGCCTGAGTGTGCTGGGTCACAGCCCATCAGAGACCTTGGGGTCTCTGGAACCCCTCAGGGACCTTTATTGGAACTCAAACCGTCCCACCAGTCACAGGCTTGTGCTCCTCTGTCCTCCTGTTTACCTCCCCCAGGTTTGATGAGGTCACTAGAAAATTTTCAGGGCTGCCCTGAGACTACCCCTTTCCCTCCTGAGTCCACGTCTTCCTAACTTTCAGTTTCTTTTCAGGTCCGACAAGACTTTGGGGAGGGGGTGGCCAGTGCAATGAGGATCGCTTACAACTTTCCGCCAGAATCTCCCACTTCAGGGAAGTCCCTTCAAAAGGGAAACCGAAACTCCTTCTTCCCCAGCCAGCCTCTAGCCCACGGGTCCCTTTGACCCAGGCCACGGCTCCATCAGCTCTCCCATCCGGCCTCCGGCCCCTGCTATTTTTGCCATCCTGAGCCAGTCCCTCCCAGTCAGGGGGGCCTCCCAGTATGCAAAATGGGGCAGTGTCAGAAAAAAAGTTGCCGGGATGACAGATGTAAGAGCTGCAGGGAACTCTGCAGATGGAGGAGAAGGTGACGAACCTGTGGATGCTGCCAGAGGTTGTTGGAAAATGGTAGGGACCCGATTTTTCCTGGCATCTCCAGAAGGAACATAGCCCCGCAGCTAACTCCAATTTGATGTCTGTTAGCAGCCCCGTGACGTTCTTTGTGACCGCTGCAATGCAAGACGTGTTGCTTTGAACCAGAAATAAACCGAAAGTACGGGAGCTCTGAGTTTTAGAAGTTGAACTGTGTCCCTGAGAAAGATATGGGGAAGTCCTAACCCCAGTACCTGCAAATGTTACCTGATTTGGAAATAGGGTCTTTGTCAATGAAATTGAGTTAAGATGAGGTCATACTGGCTCAAATGTGCCCTAAACCAATATGACTAATGTCCTTATCAGAGTAAGACAAGGAGCATTGACAGACACAGTAGAAACACTATGTGACAACAGACAGTGGCGACATTAAGGTTGGCCACTTCATGCAGTAACTAATTGTCACCCTCCACGAACCTCCTCCTTAGTGTTATGGATTGAATTGTGAACCCCCCCCAAAAAAATGTGTCAATTGCGGGGTTGAGCCCCGGTGGCGTAGTGGTTGTGCACGGGACTGCGGCCCACTGGGTTGGAGGTTCAATTCCAGCTCCACAGGAGCAAAGGCTGGGCCTCCTACTCCCACCACCTGAGGGCAGTGATGTCCAAAACAAACAAACAAACAAACAAACAAAAAGATTTACAGTTTCAACGGGGTGGTTCTCTCCTGTCCTGTAGGGTCCCTCCGAGTGAGTGAATAAGCGACGATGTTAATAAGGCAGGATTAGAGACAATAGGATAATGAGGTAGAATACAAACTTCATAATAATTTGTACTGGGAGCCAATCTCTTTTGAGATATGAAAGAGATCAAATCAGTGAGCAGAGTGGCGGGACATGGCTGTTACCCAGACAGAAGAGCCAGAAGCAAAGCATGTTATTTTGACGTGGGGTCCTTGTGCTGAGAATCTCCTAGAGCCAGGGGACTACTGATGCTACGACGCTGGAAGCCTCTGAGGAATACCAGGCTCACAATTGTTGAGAGGCGACAAAGGTCTTCCTCCAGACCTGGCCCTTGAACTGGCACCCTGAGTTTGGAGTTTTTGTCTGCTAAACCTCGAGAGAATAAGCTTCTATTTGTTAAAGACATCCATTTGTGACATTATAGCAGTACTAGAGAAGACATTTAGTGAAGTTTATTACCAATTTGAACCATAGAATACCATGTGATCATTATAGTTTAGATTCCTTAAATGTCATAGCCTTTCTATTACATGACTACTAACAAAAGTATTTTGTAAAATCTACACCGAATTACATTACTAATAACGAAGAAGCATTTAAAAAAATATTTTCGGGGCTGAGCCCCGGTGGCGTAAGTGGTTGAGTGCGGGACTGCAGCCCGCAGGCTTGGCGGTTCAAATCCAGCGGCGGCTCTCAGGAGCGGCACTGGGTGGCTCCCACGACCACCAGAAGACAGTGATACCCCCACCAAAAAAAAAACACCCATAAAAAATATTTTCCTCCTTCTTTTCTTCCTGCTTCACTCTCCAAAGAAGTTATTGATGCACGTCTGCAAATCCTGCTTAGCACAATGCTTGTTAAGGGAGGGCTTGTGCGGGGCGGGGGGCGAGTATCAAATTGGTTCAGAGTCATAGTGACCCATGTACTATAGAGTGACACATCGCCTGGCCTTGCGGCTCCCCCAGTCATTCTCGTTTGGATCCTTTTCCAGGGACTGGTCAGTGTCACCGTTCTGCTGGTTATAAAAGTGTGCCGTCTAGGAAGCAGAAACAGAGTTTAAATTTTTTTCTTTTTTTTTCTTGTTTAGGCATGACTGCCCTATGGTGGTGGGATTAGGAGGCCCAGCCTTTGCTCCTGGGAGCTGGAATTGAACCTCCATCCCAGTGGGCCGCAGCCCCGCGCACAACCACTACGCCACCGGGGCTCAGCCCAGAAACAGAGTTTAAAGAGGCAAAAAAAAAAAAGCCACCCAGGGAGCCAGTGCTACATTCCTCTGTGAAGGGCGGTGGGACAGGATGGTGGCGCCTTCCCCAGCAGAAGGGATACAGCTGAGCACAAAATCAAGTGTCTCGGGCAGGAGACTAGCTGGCAGAGTCGAGTGTCCTTTGGGCATTTAGCCTCATCAAAGGAGCTTGGCTGAGCAGAGGAGAGACTAAGGGGCTACATGGCTGAAAGGCTGAGGACCAGAGAGAGACATGCCTGCCCACATGGCTGGGCATAAGTGCTGCACACTGAAGGATTGTGTCCTTAATGTTGTCTGATCTTGATTTGTTGTGACCTGTCGACTTACCCAGTCAAGTCCCAGAACTGTGGGTGCTCTCTATGAATTCTGGGAGGATTTTAACTCCACAGAGAAATAGAATGCCAGGGGAGGGAGGGTTGGTGTCCCAATAGCATGAGGAAGATTGAAGTGTCGTAACTTTTGCCTCAAAGGAACAATTCTTGGCTCGATGTGGAATCGGGCTGTCTTTCCTCTGCTGCAGCCAGAAAAGGTCAGATGTGGCCCCCATGCCACTTCCTCACAGACAAAGCTACATGATGAGAAGGACAGTGGTAAGTAGGTAATAATGACAACTGACTGGAGCACGCAAGAAAGCTCAAAAAGTAAATTAGCAGAATTTTAGCCCTTGTAAATTGATTTAATCAGGTCCTTTTTCAAGAAGTGAAGACTGCCTGGGGTTCCTGGACATCTGTGATGGTCATTTAGGGTGTGACTGTTCATCTCTCCCACCTTGAACAAAGAGGCGTGGAGACAGCAAAGGTACTTGGACATCCTCACAGCAAAGGACCAACCCTGAGCGCAGGAGTCGGAGTGGACTCGGGGTAGGGAGTGTTGGGTGGGTTGGTTGGTTTGCACATGCGTGGGAGAGCTGAACCATGAGTAGGGCAGACCAACGAAGAATGGAAGCTTCTATTCTTCCCGGACTGCTGTCAAGTCAAGGGTGATTCAGAGCTATCTGCAGGACAGGGCAGAACTGCCCTGGTGAGTTTCCTAGCCTGTCACTCTTTAAGGGAGTAGAAAGCCTCACCTTTCTCCCAAGGAGCACATGGTGGCTTTGAACTGCTGATTTGGCAGCTGGCAGCTCAACACAGGACCCATTCCACCACCAGGGCCCCCAATTATGGCGTTTGCTAAGAATACCAAATAGGTCCCAGACCAGAGGTTCTCAACCTGTGGGACCCCTTTGGCGGTTGAACCACCCTTTCTTAGGGGTCGCCTAAGACCATCAGAGACCAACACATATCTCCGATGGTCTTAGGAACTGAGACCCCGCTACTCTATCTGTCTCTAGGCAGATAGGCCCACGTATGAGTACCCTGTGTGAAGACTGTGACCCATGCTACGTCAGGCTTCAAGACAGAATTTCGGCCAGGTTTCGGCGTGCGGGAGGGATGGAGACGACCTTGGAGCAGCACTTGGAAGACACAATGAAGAATCCATCCATTGTTGGATTCCTGTGCACAGATTCACAAGGACTGAACCTGGGCTGTCGTGGGACTCTGTCAGATGAGCATGCTGGAGTGATATCTGTCTTAGCCCAGCAAGCCGCGAAGCTAACCTCTGATCCCACTGATATTCCTGTGGTGTGTCTAGAGTCAGACAACGGGAACATTATGATCCAGAAGCACGATGGCATCACGGTGGCAGTGCACAAAATGGCCTCTTGACAGACGACTGCTCCACCCGGTCAGTCATGATTACTGTCTTCTACAATGATTAAACTCCTGCAGTGAGGCCGAAAAAAAAAAAAAAAGACAGAATTTCATTTATTTGTCATGAGAAATATTTTACAATATAGAACTACATATTGTTTTTGTGATTCATTACTGCTTTAATGATGTTCAATTTGTAACAATGAAAATACATCCTGCATATCAGGAATTTACATGAAATTCTTAACAGTAGCAAAATGACAGTTGGGAAGTTTTTTGGTTGGGGGGTGTGGCAGTCATGTGCTTATGTTAATTTCATGATTGAGATATAGGGGTGGAGTCTAGCCTGTTAATCTGGAAATAGCCATTGAGTAGCCAATGAAGCCTCTGTGTGGGCATGGCTTTCACCTGAGACTTCTGGGAAATCTCGCGATATTTCCCTCGTGAAGATGAGAAGCTATCTTCCCCAGTTGTTGGGAGTTAGTTTTAGAGACGATTAATCACAGACAACACAGAATGGCGGCGTCTGGGAGGCTGGAGTAGCCGGTGGAGAGACCACACACAGCTTTGCCCTGATGGAGCAGGACCTCTGAGGCTGGGGCAGCCACATGGAGGCCTCTGCCAGCGATGACTTGCTTCTGCCACCACGGCATGCTGTTGATGGACCCTGAGCCCTGGAAGTGAGGAGCCGTGGGGAGACCCCTGTCGGTGCCAGGACACTGTACCCACTGACCTGTGACTTCGTGAGTCAGAAGGAGACTTTATGGACTGATTTCGGGCATATGGGTTAATATCGGGCTTGTGACTTTGAGCTGGACTGGGCTGGGATGTTTTCTCAACTTCCTGTTCCTCTTGAATATAAACCCATTCCTTATATCCATATGCGTGTCTCTGAACTTTGTTCCTCTAGTCTATCCGGACTAACACAGGGGGTCACCACCACATGAGGAACTGTATTCAAGGGTTGAGGCGTGAGGAAGGTTGAGAACCACTGCCCTAGACTTTCAGGAGAATAAAGAAATCTCTCTTGTAAGAAACACTGACCGAATGTTCCTCAGACCCTGGAACGGTGACATTTCGTCGTATGCACTTTGGGTGTGTTATCAGGAAGGTCCAGACACTGAGGACGACGTGATGCTTGGAAAGGTACAGGGTCAGCAGATGGGAAGCAGGCCTTCACGGAGTGGGGCTGACGTCACTGCGGCCCAGTGCAGCAACAGCTGGGATGATGGCCCAAGAGGGTGGCATTGGGTCTGTCTCACAGAAGGTCACTGTGGATCAGGACCCAAGGCACACGGAGCTGGGCTTACGAGAAATACTCTGGTGGTTTTCACTAAGGGGACATTTTCTCCGTTGTATCTTTATGGCTACAACACTGCCCACAAACTGTAGAGGCACCATTTGAGGTGTCACACCTCTGATGGTGTCTGTCATTCGATAGGTCTGCACACACACACTCCCCTCGTGACTCAACTGCTGCCGTGGAAAGCTGTGTTGCCACGGACAGGGGAATGCATGCTTTTGAACTGTGGCACTCGAGACGCACACTGCAAGTCCCACGGACTGCTCAAAGGCAGGCCTGCCTTGGAAGAAGACCAGCCAGAGGGCTCCGTAGAGGGGAGAATGGTGAGATTTCCCCTTCTGTTCTTGGTCCTGTTGTCAGGAGGGATTGTTCCCTGGAGAAGGACATCGTGCTTAGTAAAGTGGAGGGGCAGTGTGTTAGTCCAGGTAGACTAGAGAAACAAATCCATAGAAATTCTCATGTGTAGGGCTGAGCCCCGGTGGCGTAGTGGTTGTGCGCGGGACTGCGGCCCACTGGGACGGAGGTTCAATTCCAGCAGTGGGGCTGGGCCTCCTACTCCCACACCGGAGAGCAGGGATGCCCCTCCCCCCCCCAAAAAAAAGAAATTCTCATGTGTAAAAGAAAGAGATTTATATACAAGAGCAATTGGACATTGAGAAAACGTTCCAGCCCAGTCCAGTTCAAGATCATAAGTCCGATATTAGCCCATATGTCTGATACCAGTCCATAAGTCCTCTTCAGACTCACAAAGCACATGCAATGACACCAGGACAAACTGCAGGCCAGTGGGTGCAGAGTCTTGTATATCCAGTGGTGGTAGAAGCTTCTCAGCATTGACAGGGCCCTTTCTGTGGCTTCTCAACCATCTCAGCACTTGCAGGAGTCTCTACGTGGCTTTTCCAGCTTCAGAGGTCTGGTTCCATCAGAGTAAGTCCATGTGGCTTCTCCTCCAGGATGTCTCCCAGGGAGTCAGCCTGTGTCTTATCAGTAGAGCGTCTCTGAGGGACTGAGGAGTGAGTCTCTCACCTCTAAGGGGGAAATACAGCCAGATTTCCCAGAAGAAAGAGTCACGCCCCCACCAAAGTCTCATTGATTATATCCAGATTGACAGCCTAGACTCCGCCCCTACACTCAATTAATCCTCAAATTGACACCAAACTAGGTGATGGCCACAGGTGGGGAGGATGAGGAAGACCCTCCACGGAAGGCGCAAGGCCGGTTGTGCTTCACCTGGCTGGGCAGGGGATCGTTGTGGGCTAGGCCTGACGGTGGGCATCAAGGGTGGCAGAGGCTGAAGGGAGGTCCAGGAACACCGGGGAGGAGAGGGAGAGTCTCCCTGAGAGCATGCAGAAAGAGCCAGCCCAGCCCATGCCTGGATTTCAACTTGTAGCCTCCACAATGGAGCGAGAAGAAGACAAAGCGGTCCCTGTCACTCGACCATGTTTGGGGTCCTTTGTTCCTGTCCCGGGAAATGTCCATCCTGGTTGTCTTGAGGTGATTGTGCTTGGCAGTGAGAGGCTGGCTCCCTTGGGTCTTAGGTGTGCAGCCGTGGTGTCCTCCCTGTAAAATGGGGCTGACCCCAGTGCCCATTGCTCAGGGTTACAGGGAGGCCGATGGACGGAGCAGGGTCTTCCTGGAGGTAGAGAAAGCACAGGCCTGCCACGCCGAGGTGGGCCATGTGGTCAGCGCTGCCCCAGGTAAAACCCTGAAAAGGGAGTGCCCACCCAACGGGAAGAGCACCAAGAGCCTGCAGCAGGGTCCCTGAGACTGACATCGAGTGTCAGAGGCCTGGCATCAATACCGTGTCCAAAGGCATCCTGGGCCTTACTGCCCGGGGGAGGGGACGTGGGACTATCTCCAGGTAACACAGTCGCCTGCCCCCTTCCCCCAACACACACACCCCAGGAACCCCTGAGTCATTCTGGGGAAGACAAGTCAGGTCTCCTGAGGCTGCTGGTGGCGCAGTGGCCAGGCGCGGGTCTTGAGTGTAAACCCAGGAGAGAAAGACAAGATTTTCTGTCCCTGTGAAGATGTCCAGTCTCGGGCAGGCCTGCCACCTCCAACAGGAATTCTCTCTTGGACTCCTCTCTATTGATCGGCAGTGAGCACCTGTTTTAGGTGGGTGGGACTTCCAGGAGGAATGCCTTTGGCTTGATCCAGTTAGCTAAATAGGAAGGAAGTCTGCTTCCCTGCCTCTCCGAGGACCTCTCAGGACTCATGACTCCCCAGAGGGACACACTCTGAGCCCCTGCTCCAACACCCACACCTCTGTCTGTCACCTCACATTCGTCTGCCCAGGGTCTGTCCCGTGAATCAGGAGACCTGGTCGCCAGTCCCAGGGCCTCCTTCCCCCAAGGCTTAGGTGACGCCTGTGAAAGAAGAGGGAGCTCCCCTTTCCCTCCTCTCTCTTTCTGACTCACGGAGCTTCAACTCCGGGACTCCCTCGGGGCCCCTGAATAAGGTCTTCCTGCCACCTAGAACACTTCTTTCACTTCTCT
>PVJH01042749.1:0-14078 GCA_004026705.1 Nesogale talazaci | reverse complement strand
ACACATTGTACAGTGTACAGGATGAAAAAATAATTTGTAAATTACTAAGGGTTCAAGGGGAAGGGGGGAGGAAGGGTAATATAGGGAGCAGATAATGGGGGCCTGGAGGGAGGGAGAATGTTTTGAGAGTGATGATGGCAATGGGTGTGTAAAAGTGGCCTGAATACAACTGATGTTGTTAGGGATTGTGATGGGAGTTGTAGGGGCCCCCCAATAAAATGATTATTTTTTTAAAAGGGGGGGAAGGGAAAGGGGAGGGTTTTTTTTAAAGGAGCTTGTATCAAGGGCTCAAGTGGAAAATATTGGGAAATGTATGTGGAAATATGTGTGCAAATGTGCTTGATACAAATGATGTACTGAATGTTGTAGTAGCTGTAAGAGCCCCCAATAAAATTTAAAAAAAGAAAAAAAAAGAAATGGAAAACTAATTGCCAATTTTTTTTGGGGGGAGGCATCACTGCTCTCCGGTGGTGGGAGTAGGAGGCCCAGCCCCACTGCTGGAATTGAACCTCCGTCCCAGTGGGCCGCAGTCCCTCGCACAACCACTACGCCACCGGGGCTCGGCCCTTATTGCCAATTTTTTATGGATAGGCTAAAGACCCAAGATATGCAAAGAACTTTTCCAAAGAAGAACTAACTAGGAGGCCTTACATTACCTGACCTAAAAACCTATTACTTAGTCATAGTAGTCAAGTGCCTGGTACTGGTACAATAAGAGATACATAGACCAGTACAGACAATTTACACACAAATGTATGAGGCTACAGGCAACTAAGCAGCATAATTTAAAATGATCAAATGGAACAAAGACAACCTCTTCAACTTTGTGTTGAGCAAAGTGGATGTTCATAGGTACGCAAATGAAACAAGACTCATCTTTCTACCCATACACAAAAACAAACTCAGGATGGATTAAAGATCCATCTGTAAACTCCAGAATGATCAGGATCATCAGTTTAAAAAAAACTGGAACAAACTTTAAGACCTCTATTGCAGGGCATGTATACACTCCCAAGAAAAATAAAGGAAGATCTCATATAGGAGAAAAATAGATGACCGAAACATGCTGAAATTGCATTACTTATTCACATCAAAAGACTTCATCCAAAGAGTGAGTGCACAGATTGGAGAAAAAAATTGTACCAATGACACACAAGACAAGGATCTAATTATCAAAATACACAGAGATCTACAAGAGCTCAAAAAGAAAATAATGAGGCTGAGCCCCGGTGGCGTAGTGGTTGTGCGTGGGACTGCGGCCCACTGGGATGGAGGTTCGATTCCAGCTCCACGGAGCAAAGGCTGGGCCTCCTACTCGCACCACCTGAGGGCAGTGATGCCCCCCCAAAAAAACAACAACAACAAAAAGAAAATAATGAGTGGCCCAAATAACAAAAGTTCCCCCCAAATCACATGCAAAATGGATTAAAAGTACACGAAAATTGCTCATGACCACTAGCCATTCGGGAAATGCAAACTAAAACCACAAGGACATACCACCTAATACCCCAAATGCTAGCCCAATGTAAAACCACGACAACAGAGGACAGCAAATCCTGGAGAGAGTGTAAAGAAAATGGAACTCCCGCAAACAGTGTTCATGGATTAGTAAATACATGCAACTACCCTGGAAAGCGATATGCAACAGTCAAGCTGGTAAATGAAATTTCATATGATCTAGCAATACTACTCTTAGGCATATGCCACAAAGAAATAAGAGAAAGAAAGAAAAGTGGATTTATGGTCTCCCTTGTTTCAAGTGGTACAGTTCACAATAGCAAGAGACTGGAAGCAGAGCGAATACTCAAAATTAGAAGAATGGATAACAAAACTGTATGAAAGGAAGGAAGGAAAAATAAACTGTATACGTACACAAAATGGAATACTATACATCTCTATTGAACAGTTATGGAACCATGAAACATGACATGACATGGAAGTACCTGGAAATCATTATGCTGAATGAGGTTAGTAAATCACAAAAGGACAAGTACTGAATGAACCTACTGCCAGTAGGAGGAACACCAGTTAAACAAATCTTATAGGGAAATTTCCAACCAGCAGAATAGAAAACCTGCCTCCCAGCCATGAACACCATCCCCATATGCACTTCATATGAACCACCACCAAAGGGGAGACTTCACTTTGGCTAGTGTCACACATTCAACAAGGTTGGGGGAAAGGGGGAGAGAAGACCATCCACCTGACTCCATACAACATTTAGACAAGGTCAACAAAAAATTAACAGATGCTCCACAGGAATGAAAAGAGACATTCAATGGGAAAACAAGTTATGACCAGGAGAAGGGAATATCTAAAGTTCAGAGGGGACCTTTATATTTATTTTACTGGGTAAATGGGGGAAAGCAATCTCACAATGGGAAGTGATACTCAACAATAACTACAGAGAACCCAGTTGCATAAAAACTCCGATTCTCTGTACTTGGGTAGACATTTTTTTAATTAATTTGTACCCAATCCTTGATGACTCATGCCATGAACTGTGATGATCTTAGATGCTGACCTTATGAGGAACATGGCATTCCCCAAAGGCTATGCAAGAAGCACTCAAAGAGAAAACTGCACTGAATGAACTGAACTCGATCTCAAATCTCCCCTGGAACTTAAGACTGGAGTTTCCTGATGAGAGAAGGCACAAATAATGGCCATCCCAAGACTGCAGAACTGGCAGTCATTGGACCTTGGTAAGGATCCCTTTCTTAGCGAGCCATCAATGTCTTATTGGGCCATAAAATATTTATTATCACAACACCCTCTTTGCAGTAATATGGCATATATTAATCGGATAGACAAGGATCTGCCCTTGTCAGGAATGTTACAGGCAAGTTTTCCCTACCACTAATTCTCATGTTCGATGTAAACAAAGCCTGATCCTGTAAGAATTTAATCTGTGCAAAGCAAGAGGGATTGTAGTTTACAGCTGAACTGTACTTGCATAACCTGCTTTTCTCAACAGTACTTTAAATCCCATGCCATTGGATAAAATATTGATGTTATTAATGGAATCACCTTATACCCTTATCACCTTATTGATAACAAATATACTGGAGTGGTACAAAACCCACTGATAAACAGGTAGATTCTGGGTTCTCACTTAATTCTAGCCCCAGTCCAAGAATAGTTTCTTTCTTATAACCCAGCTCAATACGTGCCTTCCTGGAGTGATCACTAAAGACAAGGGTGCTACAGCAAAGTGTAATGATGATAGCTGACTGTCAATCAGAATAGTGCCTGGAGTCTTCAAGGCTTGTATTCAAACAAACAGCCATATAAAGAAGGCATCAACGAAGTCCACATAGAAGAGAAACTCTAGTCTGTGTGATCCAAAGATGGCAAATAACAAGATCCAAATATGATGAAGAGAAAATATTACACCTTAAATTGTGAAACCCCAATATTTAGAAGGTTACAGGGGACAATGGGATCCCAAAGTTCATCTGCAGAGTACCTAGTTGGAGTAAGTCTCTGCCTGATGTCCTCTGGCCACATGAGACAATTTCAGGCAGCTTTGTTATCAGATAGAGGTTATTGTAAACATGATTATGGTGGAGGGGACTATGGTATTCCGAGTTGCTGGTACATGACTGCTCTTTTTGAGAAGCTGGTGGCACCAGGATCTTCCTGCAAAGGGGTGTCACTGTACCCTAGCATCTTGTTAGCCCATATAGGAATTGACAAAATTGCCAAGTGGATCTTCCAGGTACTGTAGAGACCACCTTACACTCTCTCTCCTTCCTTTTGGTTCCCTGGATATCTTTGCCTAATAGAAAAGTGGACATTGTGGGCTTGTGCCTGCTTGGTTTCAGAATAGGTGACTGTGTTAGTCTGGGTACACAAAGAAACAAATTCATAAACATGCATATGTGTATACGAAAGAGTCTTATTTGCAAGAACAATTGAATATTGAGAAATCATCCCATCCAGTTCAGATGAAGTCCATAAGTTCAATATTTGTTTATATGTCCAATACAAATCTATACATTTATCTTCATGCACTGACACTAGATGTAGGAAGATCACAGATCAGTGGGTAGAAAGTCTTGTGGATCTAGTGGTGGTAGAAGCATTTCAGGCCTGGGTCTCCACATTGCTCCTCCAGCCCTCTGAATTCTGGCGGCATCAGTATAACTCCATCAGGGTCATCCTCAGAACTGTCGCACAAGGAATATTTAGGTGTCCTGCCTCCAGCAAAGTATTTTCTTCCTTAGTGTCTCTAAATGAGGTCATTAAGCTGAGATTTGATTGACCACCTAAACTCTACCCCATCACTTTTAAGTCTCAAATTGACAAAAGATTATTTAACTACCAGAGTGGCGATGGATTCAGATGGGATAGGCAATTTCCACCAGCTTTCTGCCAGTGGGGTGGCCTGGCAGTATTTATAATAGTATGCCAATTTCTTTTTTTTAATCAATTTATTGGGGACTTGAACAACTCACATCACAGTCCATAAATCCAAGCATCGTGTCAAGCACATTTCTTGCCATCCTCATTCTCAAAATATTTTCTACTCACACCCTTGGTGTCAGCTCATTTTCCCCTCCTTCCCCTATCCTCCCACCTTCATGAAAGCTATTGTGGGGATTGGTCCTGAGGGGTTTATAGGTACTGGATTTCTGGTTTCCACCTTTTACCTATAGCCACATACATATTGTGGTCCAGCCTGATTTCTACAGCAGAATGGGGTCATGACCATGACAGGGTATGCCAATTTCTAAGAGTAGTCAAGTGCCTATCTGAGTCACCAGTAGGTTCCCAAAAGTTCTCTTGGAAAAAAACCTAGCCTGCTGTTTCTCCTCTGTGCTCCTGTGTTCCCTGGGAGCCTGAGGCTACTTCTAGGAGAGTCTTGGGATCTAACCTAGGAACATAAAGGGTGAAAGTCCTCCAAGTCCAGCCTCTGGGTCAGCAAATTTCAAGCAGCACATAGCAGTCAAACTACTGCCTCCTCTCTGTGAGTCCATGAGGAACTGGGAGGGAAAATTATTTTTGCTTTAATGCAGTCACCACCCCCTCGCTTACCCCTGGGGCTCTTATTTATTATCTGGAGTTACAGTCTCTCCCTCACCCAAATACGTTCCTAGTCCCGAAACAAAATCCACTCACCACGGTGGCCTTCGAACCCGCCTCCAGTGCAGAGAGGAGTTTGAGAGACTTTCACAAAAGGACCCCACAAGGGAAGAGATTAGAAGTCTGTGGTGGCCCCACAGACAAGGATGTCAAGAAAGGTGCATGTAAGGTTGACACCAAAAGGCACCAAGGGGATATGCCTTCTCTGCTGCTGCTTGTCATTGGAGCTCTGATAGGGAAAAGAAGACCTCCCCTGATGGATCTCCCTGTGTAATTGGGGGACGTTCCAAGACTGGCGAACAATCCCAGACCAGGACACAGGGTGGGATTAATCATTTTCCCCTCCCCACACACACTTGATCTGCTGCTGCTTGACATGTTTCCTGAGTAGGGCCCTTAAGAGTAACTTTAAAGAGGGACAGGTATGAGACCTATTGTTTGTTCATTAGAAATGACCAAAGGAGGAGGAGCTCTTTTCTTTTTCTCTGCATTCTCTTATATGTTTCCTTTCTTTTCCCTGCAGGTCTTATATCATGGGACAAAATTAGTCTCCCACAAGACCAAGAGTGACTCCTTAAGAAATGAACTAAATTCCGCCTCCAGCTAGACTCTCAGAGAGAGAGAGAGAGAGAGAGAGAGAGAGAGAGAGAAATAGCAATTTTCTGTTATATGGCTTGGCCTCATTACCTCCTGGAGAGTTGAAAGTACTGACATAGTGTACTGAATTTGTTTCTCTAGAGAAACCTGCCTAACAAAGTGACAACCCCCCAATTAGTTCATGAGGCCCAAGAAGTGTTGGCTGACAATCAAGAATGGGATTAACAACCTAACCAGGGTAGCAATACTGGTTCAGAAGCTCGGAATTATGTGCAGATTTGCCTAATTGAGAGAATGAGGAAAATTAGGATAAGGTCAATGAACTACTTCAAGCTGGCTGAGAGATCCCAGGCCCACCAAAAAAAGAATAAAAAAACCCAGTCAATTCCCCATGCTGGCTGGTCAAGGCTGTGACCAATTTCACTAACTGAAATTCAGAGTCAAGAACGACTGGAGTGAGACATCTCCTCATGTGCTGCCCCATATAGCCCATCCCTGTCCTTCCTTTCATGTGGAGAGTGGTCCTTTGTTTCATACTGATTTTTGTAATTCCAGAGGCTCCTTCTCCTTTGTTAGGTCAAGACTCGCTAGCCCAGGTGAAGGCCCGTGAACTGTTTTCCAGACAGTTCCTATGTTGTCTCCGAAAGTTATACAACCTGTGTGCCTAGATGAGAGTCTTCCACCTGAGTTGAGGGATGTTGACAAGAAGGTCAGCAACCAATGTATCCTTGGTAGAGATTACCTTAAAAATAAGAGCAGGAAAAAATAATAATAAGAGCAGGATACCCCAAAATGAAATAGTACAGGCTCTCCTATAGGGCCTGTGGGACCTCAACCCTATTATTATAAATAGTTGCCTCTTTGCTGTAGGATGGGGTGTTAATCAAGAGTGCCACAACTTAAAATCTCCCCACTTCAGCAGTGCAGGTACCAAATGGAAAGTGACACCTGGTACAAGACTTAGGAAATCTTAATGAAATAGTTCTCCCACTGCACCCAGTAGTACCAACTCCCTACACTTTTGCGACTGTGGTACCCTCACCTTCTGGTACGAATATGAGGGACTTTGTGGTAGATGGATTGTGGTAGAAGTATTGTGGACCACAGCATATATGGAAGGGTCTCATGCAGGCATTGGTGACTGGAAAGGCCTAAAGACATTGCTCCATCTAAGGAAACAGTCTTGACCCAGAAACTTGAGGTCCAAGGTTTGCAATCCAATCTACCTACCCATGCAACATCCCCACCCTACACAAACATGCCCCTTTACTAGATCAGAGGTATAGATTGTGATTTAGCATGAGTGAGAAAGGTTCCATGGGCTCTTAATATCTTTGGCGGATCAGCCTCTGATCATCAGAACCTTCTTTCAATGGAGTGCACACCATGCACCTTACTTTCCACTAGCTCCATGAGACTCTAAAATTATCATTGTCACATAGATTACAGATCTCTTTCCAATTCTAACCATCAAAACAAGTTTCCAGGATGCTGAAGCATAGTTAGAATGGGCCATGTTCTCTATTTGAGTTGTCAACAAATCCCATTGCTATGTCTGTGCTTCAGGTCAGCCAGAATCTCAAATAGTGTCATTTCCTCTTAATCACAATCCAACCTGGGGGTGATGGAGTGCATGATAGCTTTATTCTAAGACCCCACAACCAGGAATAATCAATATTACCTCACCTTGTCAATACAATTTCCCGAAGCCAGGATCCTTTCATGGTAGTGCCCTGGACTATCCGATCTCTAGCTATGAACTCATTCTCTCGTCTTTTCTGAATATCATTAGATGCCAGAATCTCTCCCTTAGGAAATCTAACTGACTGCAATGAGAACAAATTCTGCGAGTCTCTCTTCAACCATTTAGCCCCATGCACACCCCAAGCTGACATCTGATGGTTTTGGGGAGGACCTTTGTATCAAATCTTCCCAGTTACCTGTACTAAAAACCCTTCTGAAAACTCTACAATTCCAACCATAGATAGGAGAAAGAGAAGCTTCTCTTCTCTTGGTGCCTTTGAAATGCAAGTATGCATAGAGGAAAGTAGAGTCTCTCAGGGAATCCCCAATGAATACAAAGACAGTAACCAAATGGCAGCACGGCTCAAATCCATCTTCTGGTTGGTTACATTTAAAAAAATACTTTTATTGGGGGCTCCTACATCTCTTATCACAATCCATACATCCATGCAGTCTTTCAAGCACATTTGCAAGTATTTGCCATCATTTTGAAAGCATTCTTTTCCCACTTGAGCCTCTGATATCAGCTCCCTATTTCTTTCCCTTCCCTGCTCACCCTCCCTCATAGACTCTTGATAAGTTATAGATAATTATTTACATATTTTACATTGTCCTTTGTCACTCCTCACTTTTCTACTATTTATTGTTTCTCTGGGAGGGAATTATAGATTGATCCTTATGATCAATTCCTCCACCCTCCCTCTAACCCTCTCCTAATCTTCCTCCTATCTCTACTCTGCTTTTTGGCCCTCAGGGGTTCGTCTATCCTGGATTACCTGTGTTGTGGGCTCTTATTTGCAGCAGTGTGCATGTTGTAGTCTAATCCAATTTGTAAGGTAAAATTGAGGTCATGATAGTAAGGGGAAGGAAGCACCAAAGAATGAGAAACTGTTTCATCAATGGTGTACTGCACCCTAATTGGTTCATCTATTCTTTGTGACCCCTCTGTGAGGGGATATCCTATTGTGCACTGGGTCTCCATTCCATACTGCCCCCCCCCCACATTCACATTGGATGTGATTTTGTTATGCATCTTAGATGCCTGATACCTGATCCAATCAACACCTCATGATCACACAGGCTGGTGCGCTTCTTCATTGTGGGTTTTGTTGCTTCTCAGTTAGATGGTTGCTTGCTTCTTTTCAAGTCTTTAAGACCCTAGATACTATATCTTTCAAAAGCCAGGCACCATCAGCTTTCTTCACCACATTTGCTTATGTATCCATTTTGTCTTCAGCAATCATGTCAGGAAGGTGAGCATCACAGAATGTTGGATTATTTGAACAAAGTGCTCTTGTGTTGAGAGAGTACTTGAGGTGAGACCCAATGTCCATCTGTAACCTTAATTCTTGATATATATATGAATACATAGTTCTATTACCCTTTCATATATATACATATATATACATATATATATATACACACACACACATCTGATTTTAACCTCTATCAATATCCTTTGCCTCCTGGTTCTTTCCTCTATTTCCTCTTACTTTCCTCTTGCCCCACCATCATGTTTGGCCATCATTCGAGTTTCTTGATTCCTTGCTGTTACATTGCCCTTGATTAAACCCCATGAGATATGCACATCCTTCTCTCCATTGATTTTAGTTTACTTAATATTCCCTTGTCCCTGGGTTGGTTCCCTCCCCCACCTCCACTTTCCTTATCTTTCTCCCACCACCCTGTCTCAAATATTGCCCCCACAACTATTGGTCCTGTTCTTTTCATCTCGGAATTATTTATCACACCAATATTATCTAGATAGACAGGTAGATACATTAATAAACGTAAAAACCAGGCAAAACCAAATAGCACAACAAAGGAAGTCAAGACCAACAGAGCAATAAGACAACAAGAAAAACAACAAAAAAGAAAGCCACTGACAAAAATGGAAAAGCTTATAAATGCTCCAGGGTCTGTTTTTTGGCCTTTATCAGTGTTTTCCAGTCAAGTAAGATGAGGTACCACACTCTGTCTCTAAAGGCTAATTTTGGTATTCCCAAGCAATTTCATCACTTTGCTCACCTTATTGCCCTGTTGCATGCCCTTACTATTTTGCCCCAGCATGATGGGGTCCGCTTTTGCACAATTTCCCCACTGCATCTCCAGTGTTGTCCCCTGCAGTGCTATGGTGTAGTGAAGGACACCGTGTTTCCTGATGGTGGAGGCCCTGTGGTCCTCTCTGTGCTTTGTCTGTTCTCAGCAGGAAGATTGTCTTTGAGGTTTGGTGGGCCAGGATGTCCTCCCCTCCCTCTCCGTCCCATTTCATAAGCCCCCTCAGAAGAGTTCACTTCAGAGGACAGAAATAACATCCCATCAACACCTGCCACAGGCCTTTGTGGGAAATCACTACTTTTGCTTTTTTGGGGTAGTGTAGACTCCCTGGGGGTCTGTCCCTATTGTACACCTAGCTTTACTGTTCAGTAAACCCATGTTCCCTCCTGTGTTATTCTGAGTTGGCAAGAGAAACAAATCCAGAGACACTCATATGTGTGTAAGAGAGAATTTTATATCAAAGAGCAACTGTATATTGAGAAAACATCCCAGCCCAGTTCAGATCAATTCCATAAGTCCAATATTAGCCCATATGTCTGATCCTAGTCTAATTCTTCTTTAGGTTCACACAGCACATGTAATGATGCCAAATACAGGAAGATCACAGGCTGAGGGGTGGAAATTCTTGAGGATCCAATGGCAGTGCATGCATCTCCAGGTCTTGGGCGGCCGTTAGTGTGTCATCATATGACCTGCCAACAGGGATGTGTAGAAGAGAGTGGGTCCTGCCTCCAGGGAAGAAGAGAGGAAGTTCCCAGAATCCTTCTGAGAAGGCCACCCCTATAAGGAAGCATCATCAGATGCTTTGAGAGGCTAGACTCTATGCTTTAACTCTATTTATCAAGGTGAGATTATTTAATTACCTCACTCCTCATACAACAAAACAAACAAAAAACCCAAAGCAAAGCAAAATTAGCTTCTTTCTGGCATTGTCTGCGTTGAGCCAAAATTATCTGGCATCAGCAATAATATCCCTTGTTCTATACCCTCTTATGAAGGTGGCCTGGACATCTGGAAACTCTTTGTCCATGTACTGCTACAACTGCTATTAGATTATTGTGTTAGACAGGGTTCTTTAGAGAAACAAAAGCAGGACACTAATAATTATATATAGATATATATCATAAGAAATAAACAAGTAATTAACGTATAAAGCAGTACAAATGGCTTGGCGCAACTCACTTGCATGAGACAGCTAATACACTGGCAGTTCTTTGAGTCTTGAAGGCAACCAGGTAATCCTCTGTGGAGCAATTCAGGCTATCAGGCCACAGGTAGCAAACAGTAAGGCAGGTCACCCTCAGTCAGCCAGATGACACGGTTCTGACAGTACCCAGCTCAAGAGATGTATATTCCAGTAGTGTGACAAAGCAGGACTTGAAGGAACCTCAACTTACAGCAACACAGGGATGAGGTTTCCCATGGGTTGTGTAGCTTGAAAATCGAGGCATTGGAAAAGCAAGGCTGCACACTGGTCTGAAGATCCAAGATCAAGAAAAAGAAAGGTGAGACTTGCAGAGCCATTTTTCTCTCCACCCTTCAATTAATCTCAGGTGTTCATTGCCACGTTGTCACAACCAATCTACCTATCTTCATTGACCATGTTCGCACAACAAACCTACCTATCACAACTCTCTTCAGCAAAAAAAATATTTGTATGTATTAATAGTATCTCTCTTTAATTTGATCATTCTTTTTCATCACTTTTCTTTGTAACGGGTACCGGTAGGGATCTCTCTCTCTCTCTGTTAATTAACTAAGTAGCTATCTTACCATTTTTTTGGCATAGACTATTGTCATTGCTTCCAGTGCTTCATCAACTTGTTGAAATATATCAATGGGCATTCCGTCAATTCACAAAGCCTTGATTTTTTTTGCTAATGCTTTCACTGACACTTGAACTTCTTCCTTCAATACCACTGGTTTTTGCTGCTATGGTCAAATGTCACTTAGTAATTTTTTGTGTGTAGGGACTTTGTGTATTCTTTCCATCTTCATTGAATGCTTCCTGCATCATTAAATTGTTTTTTCCATAAAATTTTTCAATAGTTCGGGCTGAGCCCCGGTGGCGTAGTGGTTGTGCGTAGTACTGCAGCCCACTGGGTTGGAGGTTCAAACCAGGCAGCAAGGCTGGGCCTCCTACTCCCACCACCAGAGGGCAGTGATGCCCCCAAAACAACAAAAAATTTTTTTTCAACAGTTCAACTGGAAGCTAGATTTTTTTCTTGAATTATTTCATTTTAAGGTACACTGAATGCATTCCTCCCTTTTGATTTTCTAACTCTAGTTGTTTGCATTATAATATTTGATTTTGTCTTCTCAAGCTTTATCATTTATTCCATTTCCCTTATCTACACTATGATTATAAGCAAGTTTCAGAATCTCTTCTGACATCCTCCTTGGGTTTTCCATTCTTCTCTGTCTTTTAAATGACCTTTTGCTCTATTCATGACTTGTATTCTTGATGTCCTCTCACCAATCATCACATCTTCTGTCATTAGTGTGCAGTGTGTAAGATATTATCTTGAGATATTACCAAAATTCAAGGCTTTATTCAAGGTTATATCAAAATTAAGGTTATATTTTGAATTCTGTGGACTTTTTAAGTTTTCTTCAATCTGAATTTATATTTGTGTAGCTGATGCTCTATTCCACAATCAGTCTCAGACTCCATTTTAGCTGCTGACAAGGAGCTTCTCCATCACCTCTTCCCAGAGCTGTAGTCAAGTTGATTTCCATGTATTCCATCTGGAGAACTCCATGTATAGAGTATGTATTTGTGTTATTTGAGGAAAAGGCATTTCCTTTTAAAATTGTTAATCTTACAAATTATTTTTAATGAAACTATCCCCTGCTTCATTTTTTTCACCATCACCATAATTCCCAACTATTGTTCCATCCTCTATGTTTCCAACTTTTTCATTCTAATTGCCAATAATTATCAATGCATCGTGAATGCATGTTTGCTCGATTTCAGACTGAAGATGTTTTGAGAGCTTTTCAATTTCATCATTAACTTCTGTGTGGTGCATAAATTTGAATAACAGTTGTAATGATTTGGATTTCCTTGAAAGCAAATAGGTAGCATCCTAACTCAGACAGCACCATACTTCAAGATAGATCTTGAAATGACCTTTTTGACAGTTGGAGAGCTGGGCAAGTCCTGAGTTCATGAATCAGATATCAGATTGGAGGTTTTCCTTGACTCACCTTGCTTAAGGGGCTGATAAATCCAGAATTTCCAGGTCCTGGTCGCATGAGTGAATGAATCTAAGGTTTGCAGGTAAGATGGCTTGCTTTTTCTTTACTAATGCTTTCCATGCGGCTTAAATTTCTTCCTTCAGTAGCCCCAGGATCTGCAGAAAATTCTGCAGTCTTCCAGCTCAAGTCCAAAATAACTGGAGGTTAACAAGGCAGATGCAAGTTTTGCATCAAACATACAAGTTTTTTTAAACAACATCTCCATATATTATAAGTAAGTCATGCCCTCAAGGAATTCTCACTATGCGGCCTCACTAGGTCTTCCTATCAAACCCACTGCATCTCTGCCAGATTATAAGTATGTCATGATATTTCAAATACTATCATGGTCAAAGTGAACAGGTTTCTGCAGAGTTTCCAGATAAACAATCGATTACAAAGAATGAATAAGCTGTCCACTTCTAAGAAATCATTCACTGAAAACCTTATGAATAGCAGCCAAATATTGTCAGAGTTAGTGCCAAAGATGAGGCTCTCAGGTTGGAAGGCATTTCAAATACATCTGATGAAAATCTGCCTTCTTAAAGCAGACTTGACCATGATGACTTGGGTGGATTGATGCTTTCAGGAAATATGACATCCCAATAATCTTCAAAAAGGACATTTTAGCATGTTTTTTGAAGAATGGTGTCTGTCATATGATAATATCTATTTGCATACCAGTAAATCTAATCAGCATTTCTATTATTCAAATTTATGCACAGTCCATAAAACTAGAGATGAAGAAACTAAAGAACTTTTCTACATCTTCAGTCTGAATTTGAGCAAACATATAATTGAAATGCACTGATAATTTGTGGGTGATTAGAATGCAAATATTGGAAAAAAAGGAATTAGCAATTAGAAATATGACCTTGATAATAGAAATGAAGCTGTGGGTCATTTATTAGGATTTTGTAAGACCAATGACTTCTTCATAGTAAATACCTTTTATCAACAGCACAACCGACAACTTAAAAGTGGATTTCTTGAGATGGAATACACAGAAATAGAGTTGACTACACTTAAAACATGAGGTTATGTGAAGCTACTCAATATTAGCAGCTAAAATAAGGCCAGAATCTGACTGTAGAGCAAATCGCCAATTGTTCATATGCAAATTCAGGTTGAAGTTGAAGAAAATTAAAACCATTCTAGTCTTCACAGAAACCCGAGTGGGCAAGCAGTTCCTACCACAAAACACCCTGTAGGACAGCGTGGATGCATGGAAGGATGCAAGAAAAGAGAGAGCTACAGAGCTGGAAGCAGCTAGAGTCAGATGGGCTCCCTCTCTAGAAGTGGGCAGGGCAGAGAACAGGCTGGGGAAGGGGCCAACATCCCACAGGGATAAA
>PVJH01042748.1:0-14089 GCA_004026705.1 Nesogale talazaci | reverse complement strand
TCTTGAGTGATATTGCCCCCAAATGAGGGGTAGTGGTCACACTGCTGAGAAAAGCGGGCCGACTACCCAGGCTGATAGGGCGAGAGGAAACGGAGACCCTGATCTTCACTAAATTAGAAGTCTTCTCTTTCTGTGGAATAAAGTCTTTGCCTTTCTGTGGACTGAAGTCTTTGCCTTGGGAAGCTAGTCTTGGGGTGAGACTGGGGAAGAGGAGAGGGGCTACTCTTTTGCTGGCACATGCTGCTGTGGGTCGGCACTGCTCAGCACGCACCTGAGAGATCAGTGGGACTGCCACTCCACCTCTCAACACACCGTCATCCCGGGGGAAGAAGAAGCCTTTTCCTAAGTCACCAAAGGCCCTGTTTAGGGTCACTGACTGGTCTAGGATATGAAGGCCAGGGGTCAGTTGTCTCTGGCCACCAGCCAGAGACTGACTGACTTGAGCACCATATGTATACTTCCTGCATGCCCCACTCACTGTGTAGTCTAAACTTTTGCCTATCGTAATGCCTGTGTTCTCTCCAGGAACAGCCCTGTGGACCTCCCAGGCCTTCAATGCCCTCACGTCGGTTGTGACGTCATGCAAGAACTTTAAGGTGCGCATCAAATCGGCCGCTGCGCTTGCCACCCCCGGCTTGAGAGCGCAGTACGGGTCCGCCGAGCAGTACGCCCGGATCTGGACGGCGCTGGTCACCGCCCTGCAGAAGAGCGAGGACACTGCAGACTTCCTGGAGTTCAAGTACTGTGCCAGCCTGCGAACCCAGATCTGCCGGGCCCTGATTCACCTGCTGAGCTTGGCTGGGGCCTCGGACCTGCCCTGCATCCAGGCAGCCCTTGAACAGAGTGGGGACATGGTCCGGTCCTATGTCCTGCAGTTTTTAAAGTCAGGGGCTGAAGGAGATGACACTGCGATGCCCCCTGGCTCCCCGGAACGAGACCAAATGGTAAAACGGGCCCTGGAGCACATCGGCAGCATCCAGGCGCTGGCGGGAGACAGGGCCCAAAGGGCCATCATGAGCTTCCTGGAGGACATCCTGACTGTTCATGCAGACACAGCCGTGCCACAGCTGCCACCCCTGGGATTAACCGGTCGGTGACTGGTCTAGCCATTCTTTGCGCATGTGCCATGTGCAACTAGGGAGGCCTGTGCTGGAGCAGCCCCTGTTGGGGAGCTTCAGGAAGACTGGGGAAACCCCACCATCTCAGAGTCCTATCTTCCACAGACTTTTTGAGGTCCCCCTTACTTTGGAGTGACTTCGCGCTACTTGACGTCTTATCAAAAGGGACTTTAAAAAGTGGTTCCACTGCAGAGGTGGCGGTAGCCCCGGTTGTCGCAGCACCTGACCTGTGTCACCAGCAGCTGAAGGGCCGGGCTGTGGCGTCCGGGGTTTGGTCTTGGAAGGAAAAGAAAAAGAAGCGGGAGGAATTCTCTGTCCATTTGTCACACTGGGGTGACTTGTGGGTAATGGCAGTGTTGGTATCTCAAACACCAGCAGGGTCACCCATGATAGCAGAGTTTCCAGAGCAAGACAGACTCGGAAGACAGGCCTGGTGATCTACTTCCAAAGATAAGCCCATGAAAGCCAGGGAGAGGCCAAGCTGATTGGAAACGGGTGGGGTGGGGACCTGGGGAGGTGGATTGGCACTGCAGCCACAGCAGTGGATGCAGACACGAGGATCACCAGGCGACAACAGGGAAGGAGATGAGGTGGCAGCTTTTCAGGCTGTTGCACGTGAGGTCACCGTGGGTCGAGTGACCCAGCAGCTGGTGCTCTCTAGATTCTGCCCCTGGGAGTTGTTTTCTAATAAACCAATGACTACTGGTGCCCAGCAGTCTCCTATGTCTCCTATCGTGTTGTTGACAGAAAGCCGTCAGCAGAGTGCCAGCTTGCATTGGTGCTGAACTGGTGGCTTCTAAGTCACACCCAACTGACCCATCACCACTCCAGAAGACAGGAGGACTGCCCCCATGGGCTTCCAAGACACCCTGATGGAAGCCGACAGCCTTAACCACTGCGCCACCAGGGCTCCTTAAAGATCACTCTTGCCCCAAGCTCCTCAGTACCCAAAACCCCGTCAGTCCAGCACCCAAGTGAAATCTCCTTCGGTGGGTGAGTGGGTTAACAAACAGAGTTCTGGCATATGGACCCTGGAATGGACATTATTACCATGTTGCCCAAAATAAGCCCTGGCAGGATTTCTAAACTTTTGCACACTATTTGCCCTACCCCGAAGATCAAACCGAGTGGTTAGCATATCTGCACAACCCATACATTTCGTCGGGAGCAGTGACAGGCAGCCCTTCTCTGCCCCATTGTGACAGCTGCTATCCCAGAGGTGACCGGAGAGGTGCAGGCAGCTCCACAACAAGGTCGGCTCCCCTGTCAGGTGCCGGCCATCCTGTGCATGCTGCCAGCTGAGGCTTTGACGGGAGTCTCCTCAGTGAAGGGAGGAGCAGGACGCTCTGCTTTAGGTCCTGTGTGCCCTCGGGGAAGAAGGATCGCTGTGGCTGCCGTGTGATTCAGCACCGTGGGCCACTCTCCCCCAGCACCAACTAGCCCCAGTCTGGGCTCCTCTCACCCCTACAAACACCATGGAAAAGGGGAAAAGCTTCAGAATGGAATTCAGGGTTTGGGGAGTTAAGATGTTCCAGAAGACAACTATATTTGAATAAAAGTAAGTTGTTGTACCTTACTTAAAAAAAAAAAAATAGCATCCGTTGAAAATAAGCCCTAAGGTGTCTTCTTGAGGAAAAATAAATATAAGAGCTTCTCATTTTGGGGGACACACGGTACATTAATTGCTGTCTATACACAACAGTATGGATGGAACCCAGAGGCTTTATTCTGATTGGAAGAAGCCAGTCTTAAAGGGCCATATAATGTATGCTCCCATTTATATGACATTATGGAAAAGACAGTCACTACTATAGTGACGACCCGAGGTGAAGAAGGAATACCAAGCGTGGTGGTTGCCTGCCTTTTCTTTGCCAAGTTCTGCACCCAGCTCCTAATACATTGTACTTCATCCCAACAGCCTCTGGTGTTCCTACCCATGTCCCCATTTTTCAGCTTTAGTAGCTGAAAACCAGTGTAAATGACCTCCAAGAGGACCGAGTGAGACGGTGGCAGAGTTACAGTAAAACAGGCGGACTCCAATGCCGGTGAGCTCAGGAAAACACTGGAACTCTTGCATTATTTGTATTCGCCCTAGTGGTTCAGAGTTGGGCTGCTCACGAGGTGAGTAGTGCAAAACCACCAGCCTTTCTAGTCCCTCCCACCGCGAGTTTTAGTCTTGGGGGAACCCATAGCAGTGGTGACTATAACCCCACTTGAGGAGAATGTAGAACAGAATTGTAGGTGGACAGATGTTAAAAGGTGTAAGATATGGCTATATATTATCGGTAAAATAGGGGTTGCTGGAGGGGAGAAGGGGAGCTGATATCAGAGTTCAAGAAGAAAAATTGTTTTGAAAATGGTGGTAGCAATTGTACAAATATGCTTGATCTAATTGAATTATGGGTTGCTATGGTATCTGTAAGACATCCAATAAAATGAAAAAGCAAAAGTGTTTCAGTCTTGGAAACTCACATGGGCCACTAAGAGAATCGACTTGATGGCAGTGAATTTGAATGCTTTTTTGGTGTTAAGGCTAGATAAAATTGGAGGGGGGACAGTTTCTTTTCCAAGTTTTGGTTAACAGTGTTAAGTATGCTTTTTCAAACCCAAACACATTCCAGGAGACCTCAAATGACTCCCGGTGAGTTCGTCCCCAACTTGCTTGTATAATTAAGTAATATAGACTATCTTTACGAGTTACCCCAGCACATTTTTATAATCTTCATATTGTGACTATAAAATCATTTTATGATCTCTGGGACTTTAAGAGTATATTATGTATAAAATGTTAAACCTCAAAAGGTTTCAACTGGCCTTGACCCGTTTTGCAAACGTGGCTTGAATTGCAAGAGGCATCGTTGTCTTGGCTACCCAAATCGTGTAGGTGAATTATAGCAATGTGGTAGGATAGCCAGCAGGTGGAGACAGAACATCAAGTTCAAACAAGAAGCTTTTTAACTAGGACTTTGAACAGGATCATTCTGGAGAAGAGAATCTTGTTCAAATAGTTTCTGCTTCTGTTTATCTAGGATGAACATGTAAAATCTTGGCAAGGGGTTAATCAGGAGCGAAGTCCCATTTTTAATAACAGGTTCAGGTATGTCCAGTCGCTGTCGTGAAGACATTAGTTCTCAGACCTGGCCTGCACATTGAGATCACCGCCCCAAAAAACAAAAACTCACTATCATGGAGTTAATACAATTCTGTGTACAGGAGCAGAAAGCCCATTCTTTGTCCCTGGAAGCTGTTGCTGATTTCAAACTCCTGACCGTGCAGGTCCCAGGTCAATGTGTAACCACTTCACCACCAAGGCTCCACTAAACTCACCCAGAGAACTTCAACAACTCCAGACACACGAGTGAAATGTTCAGGCCTGCGGAGTGTTAGGGCTGCCTTTGTGATTCTAAGGGCATCCAGGTTGGTAGTCATTTCTAATGTGCAGCAAGAATAACTCAAGCCTGTGTGTTCCAGGACACTTGTGGAAAACAGACACCCAGGCTGTTGTAGTTTTAGCTTGAGAATCTTTGTGTACTGCTTTGGTGATTGAGCAGATATCTATATGGGTTTCAAAGTTTTCATGGAATAATTGAATTCAGTGATAATAAAATGTTTCCACTGTGTTTGAGGCCTCTATCTCTACATATACATCTACATATGCATACCTAAAGAGACTTCATATCTTCCAGCTCCATTTTTCCTGAACTGTGTGAAACCCGATGGTGTATCAGGCCTAAATGTGACAGTCGGATACTGTTGATCTGAGGGGCCACCATGTCCGTTCTGGCTCTGCACCCCCCCCCCCCATGAATAAGTCCTGCACTGCCTCAAAATTGTCCCCATGTTTGAGCCCATTGTTATAGCCGCTGTGTCAGTCTGTTTCCTTGAGGGTCTTCCTCTTGTTCACTGACCCTCTTGTCAAGCACAATATCCCTATCTAGGGACAGGCCCCTCCTGATAGCATGTCCAAAGCACATCAAAGTCCGTCTAAGGAGTATTCTGACTGCACTTCCAAGGCGTGCTCTCTGGCTCCAGCAGTCCATGGTCTGTAACATTCCCTACTGACATCAAAGCATCAACTCTTCCATCTTCCTTATTCATTGCCCAGCTTTTGCATGTATGTGACGTGATTGAAAGCCCTTTGGCTATGGTTAGGTACACCTTAGTCTTCCGAATGACATCTTTGCATCTTAATTCATCTTAATTCTTTAAAGAGATTTTTTGCAGCAGCAGCAGATTTGCTCCAAGTAATCTGTCGCTTACTTTCCTGACGGCTGCTGCCATGCGTGCTTATGGTGGCTCCGAGTGAAATGAAATCCTTGCCAGCTTCAACCTTCTCTTTCTCATGATGTTGCTATTGGGCCAGTTGTGAAGAGTTGGGTTTCCTTTGGTTGAGATGTCATCCACTCTGAAGACTACAGTACTTGATCTTAATCGATGAGTGCTTCAAGCCCTCTTCACTTTCAACAAGTCAGATTGAGTTACCTGCATATTGCAAGTTGTTCGTGAATAGCACAATGAAATGTTCTGGAATTCCCATTAATTTGCTATGATCCACATCATCAGAGCCTGTGAACCATCAGTATAACACAGGTGAACATCTTTCCGTGCTCTGCTTCCGATCACGTGCCATCTGCCCTCATCAATGCTTCTCTCATTCCATATCCTCTGCTAAATGCTGGGCTTTCCAGTAGTTTGTTGGCCGTGTTCTGCTGCAATTAGGTTTAAGTTATCTTACGTAGAATTTTAATTACGTGTGATATTAAGGATACTGTTGGATAATTGCATTCTTTTGCATCTTTCTTTGGAATGGGCACAGATATGAATTTCTTTGAGTTGGTTGGTCAAGTAACTGTTTTCCATTTCTTGGCACAGATGAGAGAGCACTGGTGCTAATTCAGTATTGCATGCATTTATCAGAACATTTCAGTGGGTATTATGTCAAGTCCTGGGTTTGTTTGTTTGTTTTTTTTGTCCCTTTGGTTCTGCTTGGACCTCGATTCCATCCGTTCTTGATCAGATGCTGCCTCCTGAGATGGCTGAATGTCAACCAGTTCTTGGCACAGTAACTCGGCAGTGTGCAACCTGTAGGCCGTGACCCCTTTGAGGATTGAAGGACCCTTTCACAGGGGTAGCCCAGTTCATATCAGTAGCAAAATTACAGTTATGAAGTAGCAACATAAATAATTTTATGGGGGGGGGGGTGCCGCCACATGAGGAACTGTTTTAGAGCGTTATGGCGTGAGGAAGGTTGAGGAACCACTGTTGTAAAGGATATAGCATTTTCCCCAATGCAGTGTGTCCTTTTATCTCTCGATTGCTGCTCCTGTTATATTCCTGGGTGGGAAATGCCTCGGTTATTGACTTTGCACGAGAAAGAATCACACCGACACCTGGGTTGTCACCCAAATGGGTTTATATAAAGGACAGAAGAAGTTTCAGGTTTTAGTCTCAAAGGAGTGCACACTAGAATACAGACAACCTCGTGGGACTGCACGCCCACATGTGGCCGGAGGCCAGAGAGACTCGGCCTGGCTGAGCAGGGTCCCAGCAGACAGGGCAGAAGACCTCAGAGAGCAGGTGGTCCCGCCGCTAAGGTATTAAAGCCACTGGCTGGGAAGGCATGGTCGAAGGCGTTGGTTGACCTCATTGGCTGAATCGAGTGCACTTGGCTTGGGTGGGGGGTGAAGGACCGCTGAACTGAAGCATGCCTGATGAAAAGGTGTATAATGCTCACCTGAATTCTTCTAAACCTCCTGTAGGGGGGGCTTTCAAGCATGGAGAGGGACAACCCTCTCCTAACCCTACCTAACACTTCCATGAGCATTGGTTGAGAATTCAAGCAAGACAAAATCCTTGACAATGTCAATCATGATGTTACCTATGAATCCAGGAGTGAGGATTTTGGTTTTCTTCTTTCTAACAGTTTTTTTAGCACTTCCTCCACATATCATACGATTTGTTTTGGTTTTCTTTCCATTTCAGTTGTAATCCACTCTGAAGGCTGAAATCCTTCGTTTTCATCGGCAAGTCCTTCAAGTCCTCTGCACTTTCAGCAAGCAAGGTCACATCATCGGCCTATCTCAGGTTGTTAATCCTGACACTGCATGCTTCTGGAATTATTCATCCAGCATTCAGATTGGGTAAATTTGGTCTGAGGATACACCACGGACACACATCTTTCTTGATTTTAAACTCTGCAGCATTCCCTTGTTCTGTTCCCACAAGTGCTTCTGGATCCATGGAGAGGTTCCAAAGAGCACAGTGAAGTGTTCTGAAATTCTCATAGTTCATTAATGATTCAGATAGTTGAATGCCTTTGTAAATAAAACACAAGTAAACACTCTCCTGATAGTCTCTGCTTCCAACCACAATCCATCCAACATCAACAACGATCTCTCTTGTTCCATGTTCTTTTTATTATCACTATTAAATACTTTTATTGGGAGATCTTACATCTCTTATGACAATCCACTCATTCATCCATTGTGTCAAGCACATTTGCACATATGCTGCCATCATCATTTTCAAAACATTCTCTTCCCCCTTGAGCCCCTGTTATCAGCTCCCCATTTCCTCCCCCTCTCTCCCCCACCCACCCTCCCTCATGAACACTTGATAAGTTACAGATTATTATTTTCATGTCTTACATCATTCTCTGTCACCCCTCACCCACTTTTCTATTGTTTGTCCCCCTGGAACAGGGTTATAGGTTGATCCTTGTGATCAGTTCCACCTTTCGTCCCCCCACACTCCCTAATCTCCTGGTATCTCTACTCTCATTGTTGGCCCTGAGGGGGTTTATCTATCCTGGGTTTCCTGTGTTATGGGCTCTTATCTGTAGCAGTGTGCATGCTCTGGGCTAATCTTATTTGTAAGGTGGAATTGAGATCGTGATAGTGGGGGGGAGGAAGCACCAAAGAACTAGAGGAGGAAGGTTGTATGCTCCATCAGTGCTACACTGTACTCTGTCTGGCTCATCTCTTCCCTGTGACCCCTTTGTAAGGGGATGTCCAGATGTCTATAGATGGGCACTGACTCTCCACTCCATTCCCCTTATTCACATTGGGTATGGCTTTGTTCAGGATTTTAGATGCCTGACACTTGATCCCATTGACACCTCATGATCACACAGGCTGGTGTGCTGCTTCCAGGTAGGCTTTGTTGCTTCTCATTTCATGTTCTCTTCTGAATCCAGCCTGAATTTCTGGCAACTCACTCTCAATGTACTGCTATAACCAGTGTTGGGTGATCTTCAACGAAATTTATTTGTATGTCATATAATTGATGTTGTTCTATAATTTGCACATTCTTTTGAGTCATCTTTATTTGGAATGAGTACAAATATGGATCTCTTCCAATCAGATGGCCAAGTAGCAGTCTTTCAAATTTCTTAATAGACAAGTGAATGTTTCTGCGCTTCATCAGCCTATTGATGCCTTTCCATTGATATTCCGTCTTGGAGCCTTGTCTTTAACTAATGCTGTCAGTACAGTCTTCACTTCTTCCTCCAGTACCATTGGTTCTTGATCAGATGCTACTTCATGAAATCACTGAATGTTGGCTAGTTCAGTTTGGTCCTTCTCCTCTGTGTATTCTTTCCATCTTCTTTTGACGTTTCCTGCATCATTCAATACCTTGCCCATTTCTTTTAATATTGCAACTTAAGACTTGCTTTTTTTCTTCTTGTTCTTTCAGTTTAAGATATGAGTCAGAACAGGCTGTATTATATCTTAAGATATTCACCTCTGAGAAAAGCCTTAGTGCACAGGAGGGGAAAGGGAAAGAGAGGAAACAGAAATGTAATTGCACTGAAACCCTAAAAAAAAGGATGAGAGACTGGGGTAAGGTGGGTCTCAGAAAAGAAGAAGCTAGAAAGTGGCAGAAGCACATGACAGAGTGATATTTTGAAGGGAAAATTGCAGTGCAGGCATTCAATCAGAGAAGGGACATCCCTTTCTTTGATTTGGGTGAAGAGGAATAATAGGTGAGGATGCAGAGAAATATGGGCTGTAAGTAAAAGATGTATTTTATGGTAGAATGGGGGCAATGTTTGATAGTCTGTAAACTCCAAGGCAAGAATTCCACCTTTGCTTCCCAGGTCCCTTATGGGCATTAAACTCCATTGCCTACATCGCAAACTGGCTCAGGTATGACCCTCTTTTGGCTGCATTCCATTTCTGTTCCACTTCCTCTTTCCTCTCTCCTGTCAGTATTTCCTGGGATTACTTCCCAACCAATCTATTTGCATTCAGACCCTTCTCTCAACGTCAGCTTCTGGAAGAACCCCAACCAGGACAATACTGAAGCCAACAGCTTTGCCAGTCACTACTCAAGTCTGCGTTTTTAATCTTGAACTCAAGTCTTAAATCTTTAACTACCTGTTGGGCATTTCTACTTAGATGTCTCTATGGAACATTTCTTAAAGTTCTGTTTGTGATTGTGTTAGTCTGGGTAGACTAGAGGAACAAATTCAAGGACATGCATATGGATAGAAGGGAATGGTTTATATAAAAAAAGGAATGGAACACTGAGAAAGCATCCCAATCCAGTCCAGTTCAAAGTCATTAGTCTGATATTATCCCATATGCCTGATACCAGTGTATGTCTCCTTCCTACTCATGAAGTCACAGGTCAGTGGGTGCAGAATCCCAGCCCTGGCAGGGGTCTCCCCATGGCTCCTCGGCACTCAGGGCTCAGGGTCCATCAGCAGCATCCAGTGGTGGCAGAAGCAACTCATCGCTGGCAGGGGTCGCCACGTGACCTCTCCAGCTTCAGAGGTCTGGCTCCATCAGGGCAAAGCCATGTGGTCTCTCCGCTGGCTCATTCAGCTTCTCGGACGCTGCCATCTTGTCTTGTCTGTGAGACTCACTCCCAACAACTGGGGAAGATAGCTTCTCATCTTCACGAGGGAACTATCGTGAGATTTCCCAGGAGTCTCAGGAGAAAGCCATGCCCACATAGAGGCCTCATTGGCTATTCAATGGCTACCTCCAGATTAACAGGCTAGACTCCACCCCTACATTTCAATCATAAAATTAAACATAAGCACATGACTGCCACAGTGATTATCTAACTCCGGGGCCTGGGATGAAAACAAAGGAAAGCAGAATTCGTCTCTAAGTTCAGAAGTTTTTTGCAGAGATTTTTGTTAGAATTTTCTCAGAAAGCAGGAGAAGTTAAGTCATCTACAGTCCCAAGTCAAATAATATGGCTTAATTTAAAATATGAGGTGTACACACACACACACACACACACACACACACACATACAGGTAGTATGCATTTTCCCCACTAGACCTGCATCCAGCAACTTGTTCTGAGTTAGGGCACTCAGTGGCATCACCTGGGAAGGTTCTCTTTGGTCACAGTGAATTTTTTCATAACTGCAGTTTTGCTCAAACGTGTGTGTGTGTGTGATATTACCAATTTAAGAGAACAGTGCACAGCTGGGAAATTTTGTTGCCTGCTCAGGAAAAATGCCACAGAAGCTCTTGTGATGTTGAGTACCACTTGCAAGCAGAGTGCCACGAGGACCGTTCATGTGTCAGAGGGGTTTTCTTGTTTCAGAAAAGGTGAAATGTCAGTTGGTGACAGACCACATTCTGGACCTCCATCAACTTCCTGAAAGAATGAAAATGTCAACAAAGTTTGCACACTTGTGCTTGAAGACTGAAGATGGACCATTGAAGTAATGGGGAAATTATCTGGACCATCTTGGAACTCGGTTCAGCGAATTGTAATGGAAGATTTGGGAATGAAAAGGGTCACTTCAAAATTTGTGCTTCAAGTTCTGACTGACCAGGAAAGAGACCATCTAGTGGAAGCATGCGGTGCTTTGAAAGAACATCTCTGAAGTGACCCAGACTTTTTTCCTAAGGTTCATAACTGGTGACAAGACATGGTGCTGATCTGATGACCCCAAAAGCAAACATCAGTCAAGCCAGTGGAAGACACCACCATCACTCACCCAAAAAAGTCCCTCAAGTGAACTCAAAGATCAAGACGATGCTCATTTGTTTTTGTTTGGGGGGTGGCGGGTGTTGGATGTGAGGGGATAGTGCATTTGGAGTTTGTTCCACCATGTTAGACTGTTAGTCAAGCTTTCTATTTAGAGGTTCTGAAAAGACTGTAACAGTGTGTGACCAAAAAAGCCTAATTCAAAATAAAAGTCAAATTTGTGACAGATAGGGTACTGGTATGGCCGCCAGGACAGTGCCCCTGCTCAAACACAATCTCAGTGCCAGTTTGGGGCAAAAAAAAAAAAAAACCACAGCCTCCCTCTCTTTCCCTACACATCTGACTCACCTAACCTCGCTTCCTGCAACTTCTTTTTGTTTCCAAGAATGAAGAGGGACATGAAAGGACAGTGATTTGACAACGCAGAATAGGTGAAGGAAAAAAAAAAACCGAGAGAGTTGCTGCCAACCCTCCAAACAGATGAGCTTGAAAAATGTTTCCAAGAATGGATTCGCAGATTTGACAAATGTATTACGTGTAATGCAGAGTACTTTGATGGTGATAAGTTCGTTTTGTAAAAAAAAAAAAATACACAACCTTGAAAAAAAATCTGGTTTTTTTTGGGGGGGGCGGGGCGGAGAGGTACTCCCTCGTATATCCTGGATCAAGGATAACTAATTAGCAAGATTTAGCAAGGACAAAAGGGAGACCTGGTGGCTTGGTGGTTATGTATCGGTTGCTAACAACAAGGTTCTCATTTGAAACCACCAGTCTCTCTTTCAATGGAAGATGGAGCTTCTTTATTTTTTTCTTATGGCCTCACTGCCCTGGTGGGAGTAGGAAGCCCAGCCTTGCTCCTGGAGAGCTGCTGCTGGATTTGAACCACCAACCCTGTGGGCCACAGTCCCGCACACAACCACTGGGCCACCAGGGCTCAGCTTGAAGATGGAGCTTCTGCACACAGAAGGAGTTACATTCTCGGAAACTATAAGGAGTGTTCTACTTTACTGTTGGGTCACTATGAGTCATGTTTGAAATAATGGCAGGAAGTTCGTTTTTTAGCAAGAAAAGAAATGTTTGCACACATTAAGTGTATTTTCCTGAGCGAGTCAAAGCAGTGGAGCTAACAATACCTATGTACTCACTCCTCTAAATAGGACTTCAGAAGAAAATCATTTCATCAATAATGAGCCCTTTCTCGCAGAGCTGGAAGCATTAATTGTTTTGATAAGTGAAGGGGGAAAAAAAAAGCCCCACTCAGCGGAGTTAAGTTTTAGAACCTCATTACCATGAATGTCACAATAATTACAAATCCCATACGGAGGCGGGACACGCCAGTGCATGGCCATGTCCTCCTCTGGGACCCGCAAAGAGGAGTTTGAAAAGAACACCCCTTCTTTGTCCATAGCACCCTCTTTATTAAGTGCATGGGATTAAAAGCATTTCACGAAAGTGAAACTTCTATTTTCAGCGACCTATTGGGACGTGGTGAAAGAGAACTGAATTCTCTCTCCTGGAAGCTGTGCAGCTATACAGTCCATTCCTTCCATAAGTTGCCATCCAGTCTCAGCGGGTGTATAGTGGGGTTAGGAGTCAATTAGACCTGGATGTCCATCTAGTGATGCTGCTTTCAGTGAAGAACTCACCACTCTAAACACTTATTCCAGGCCAAAGTGCCCCACCTGTATTAGCTAAATGAACCTTTCCAACAACCCTCTTTGGTGAATTGGGGTGTTCCTATTGTTCATATTAAGAAAGTGGAGCTCTACAGCAGGTGTCCTCAAACTACGGCCTGCGGGCCAAATGCGACCCGCCCAAGGACATTTATCCAGCTGCTTGGTGTTTTTGCCCCCACTGCCTGTCCTGCTTAGCACCTGACTCATCCCAGGTCCGCAGTGAATTTGTTCATAGCTTTGTGGGGTTTTTTTTTTACCATATAGTCCGGCCCTTCAACGGTCTGGGGAACAGGGAACTGGCCCCCTGTTTAAAAAGTTTGAGGATCCCTGCTCCAAGGGCTTAAGTAACTTGCCAAGATCACATAGCTGGGAAATTGCAGAGCCAGCGTCTGAACCCAGGAGGATTTACCTGCAACACCTGTGTTCTTTCCACTGTCCTGCCCGCCTCCCCCTTGGAGCCTGCTTCCTTGTCTGCCTCCCTGGGCTACTCACACTCACCCCTACAGTGACTAAGCTAGATCCTCACAGCCACCCTTTGAGACACTGTTCCCCCACCAATTCTATGAAGCAGATATCATCATCCTATTCTACAGTTGAAAACACCCAAGGCTTAGCGAGAGGAAGGTGATTTGAGTGAGTAACTCAAAGACAGAGGCCTTCCCTCCCCTCCCCGCCCCCTGGGTGCTACCCTCACTTCCCGTGTGCCTGAGTTGCTCAATACACCTTTGTGGACACAATAGAATCCAGCAGAGTGCCACGACCTCCGCGGCTGTTCAAAAACAAGTCACCAAGTTGAGGTGACAATGGCTGCTTTGTTCAGTCCATGTCTGTGTTAGCATTCGTTTCACGCACGCGCATTTTATGATTTTTGCTGCTTTCTCCAAATACAGTGGAAGGGAAGGGGCCCATCAGGTCTCACAGGTGTTAACTGCTTTCGATTTGGTGCCGGCTCAAGGTGACCTCGGGCACGATGGAGCAATGGGCCACTTCCGCACCCTCCCCATCATCGCACTTCACGCATTGAGGATTTCATTCCAGCAAATGAATATCAGCCGTCCGAGGAGGAAAATAAGCTCTTCGTTTTCTTTGGGTTTGTCCTTCTATCCGTGAAATAGCTTCTGTGTGGAGCCGTAGAACTTCCTCCTCAGACCCGGGCAAGGCAAGCTGCTGTGGGAGGAGTCCCTGGCCAGGCTTAGAGGCTGGGGCCCTCCTTCCCCACTTCTGGGTCCCTACAGCCTGTGGACACTGTGGGCGGAAGCTGGAAAGGCCCACCACCCAGCTCTGGTCGGATGCTCTCTTTGCCTTTGGGTCCACATCAGCCGGTAGCCATCCCTCCCCA
>PVJH01042747.1:0-14086 GCA_004026705.1 Nesogale talazaci | reverse complement strand
AAAAAAAATGGGACGTCTGGATCACCTTATTGTTGAACTCAGTAGAAAATGGCACCCAGAATTGGGGAGAGTGGTCACCTCTACATCTGTCTCACCTTGACACTTTGGCAACAGCTTTAGGCCACCTTTTCTATACGTGATGTTCCATTTTCCATGTCCACTTGACTGGGCAGTCCTTCTAAGTGCTGTTCCATTGATGTCATGAAGTTATCATTGAAGTCCTGATGATGTCATTATGCATTAACCTTGATGGTGTTTTGGAGAAAGTATTTCTAGTTATACATTTGAGCACATGTCTGAGGACCACTCCCACCAGTTAATTCATGGAAGAAACACTAGACTATCTGCTCCAGCTGAAAAGCCTGATCTTAAACACATCTTACATATTTCTGAGGCTTCATTTTCTGTGTCAACTTGATGTGGCCATGATTCTTATTCCTTTGGTAAGTATGCAATGATGTAAACTTTGAAGTTCTGTGGTGGGGGGGGCTGCTGGGCTGGACCTTGGTCTGTTACCTGGGGGCTTCAATCCCACCTCTATTCCAGTAAAGAGAAGTTCTCTTTGGACAGTCTCTCCTATAAACATATACAATCGTGTTTCCCCAGGTGGGTGATAATGCTTCCCCAGAGGGGACTGCACAGAGAGGGCTCCAGAGGGTTACAAATGTATGTGCCTGCACTTTATCCTGGATGACAGGTGACAGTGCATACATTGCACTTGTCCTGGAGGTGCTGAGAGATTATTATTTTTTTTCTGAAAAGAAGTGCATTGAGGAAACAAGTTTAGCAACCTGGGTTCTATCTCCCTGAGGTACCCAGGGATGAGATCTTTTCTGTCGCTGGGGTTTGCTAAAGGTGGGAATAAACTCCATGAGCAGCGAGTTCATTGTGCTTTATGTTAGAGTTTTGTATCTAATTTTTTAATGGTAGAGTTTTGTATCTAATGATCTAGATACAAAACAAGCCTGGGTGATAAATATGTCAAATGTCTCCTTGTTCATTGGAGGATCCCAAACTCTTCATCCTCTCATAGTCCTGATGAGATGCTTAGAGGAGCTCGGTTGTGGCTGCTGCACTTGTTGCATCACAAGCGATTATCAAGGACATAAGCAGCAGAGAGAGAGGAGGAATCTCACTACAGAATATGTTAATTCAGATTCCAAAATATGAGCAGTCGTTTAGCTGGAGTTACTTCTAGGGGTCTCTGGGCATGTGAAGATCTGGTCCACGTGGCCTTCCAGGAATTGAACAGAGTCCAGACAGAGCTCCTTCCTGGAGCTTGAGAGGACAATGTAACTGTGAGACCAATAGGCCAATGAAATTCTCTTTTTTTGGAGTCCACTTTATTGTTTTGTTTTTAATTTTTTCCTTTTTGCCCTTCTTCTCCACTCCCTACTCCCTCATGAACTCTTCATAATTTATACATTATTACTATTTTGTCATATTGTACACTGTCTCATCTCTCCCTTCACCCTGGCAACCAGGAGAGTTGAGCAGGACAAATGTGCTTCTGTGGACTTGCAATTTGTGCCAGGTTCCTAGACACAGCTCCTAGGCACAGATAAGGTTGATGCCACTCTCCAAGGAAGGTCAGGTTGCAAAGTGGTCAGGGCCATCCCCAGATTCAGTAGATGGAAGGATCTTATCCTAATGTCCTTATTTTTTATTATCTGCTAACTCTGAAAATGGTGAAATGTTTAATTCTCTGTGGACAGAGACTTCGTGTTTCATCCTCCCATGTTGTTATGGTCCCTCCATCTTCCAACCATCACTTGCTTGTCAGTCTGTGCTGCTTTGTTCCCTGGTGAAGATGACACAAGATGGAGAAGTATTTCCTTCTGCTGTGCATAAAGGGTCACTATGGGTCAAAACTGAGCTGGTGGCACCAAACAGCAACAGCATCTCGAAATACTTTGTCCTTAGATTCTTCAAATTTCCACCTAACGCTTGATTTTTTTCTCCAGAAAACTCAGGTTAAGATAATCATGAGTTCTTCTATGTTAACTTATCCTCAGCATGTTCTTCAGCTCTGTCTTTGCTCCATGTAAGCGCCTACACCCAAAGGCATTTCTCTCTGTTTATCCTAAACCATTTAAAACTCCTACTGTGAGTAATACTCCATTATTGGTTTTTAAACACCAAAGAATCAAAGGGAAGTCAGATGGAGACAAGGAGGGGCAGAAGATCTGAAGATCCCAGACAGACTGAGAGATGAAGCCAGAGAATAAGCAAAGAGTAAGGAAGACCTATTAAGGTAGTTACCAGCTAAACTAACACATAAACAAGAAAACAGCAATTCTCTACTTGTGGCTCACGACCCTTTTGGGCGTTGAACGAATCTTTCATAGGAGTGGCCTAAGACCATCAGAAAACACATATTTCTGATGGTCTTAGAAACTGAACACCACTCCTCCCTCTACCCATTTTCCAGGCTGGTCCTCTCCCATGCAGACACACCCATTTACGAGTACCCAGCATGAAGACTGTGACCCATGCTACACCAAGCTTTGACACAAAGTTTCATTGATTTGTAATTAGAAGTATTTCACAATACATAATTACATATTACTGGGTGATCAATGACTATGCTTTAATTACATTCAGTTTGTAAGAATGAAAATACATCCTGCACAGGAAACATTTATATTGCATTATGATTCCTAGCATAGCATATGAGAATGAAGACGTAGCAATGAAAATAACACGAGGAACTCTATTAAACCACACGAGGAACTCCATTAAAGAGTTGCAGCCTTAGAAAAGTTGAGGACTACAAGAAAGAGATATGTCTTTTGCTCTCAAGTCTGACAGGAGGGCTAAAGAAAGTCCCCTCCTGACTGTCCTTATTACAAAATTTGCAATAAAGATATTTGATGAAGTTACTCTTTGGGTTTAGCTTCTGTATTGACAGGACACGTCACACACAAGTCCATATATAAATGGCTCTGCCTACACTGTTCCTTGGACGAGGTCAGACATGACTTTGATGGGTTGTCAGCCTCAGTCTCATCTGTCATTTCTCTACCCCCTACCCAAAATGAAATCCTTCTTGTCCTCACTGTTATAGCTGATGATTGCTCCTTGGGCACCCTATGTCAGTATAATACTTAATTTGCCCTATCTAGTGTCCCCTTGAAGTGCACTGTTGATCACTTATCCTTCAACTTATCCTTCCTTCCACTGCCTTTAGGTTCTCTACAACCAAGAGCAGAATTCAGAGTTTCTCCTGACATCCACCTTGATCATTCTTTTTTTCTAATCTTGTGAATGACAGTTGGCGTTCCCTCTGCAGAGAGTTCTTGATGTCATCCCACAGCAGGCTCAGTTTCCCATTCTCAGTGTCCAACTAATCAAACCCTTCTTGAGCTGGTCTTGGCATTCATGTGGAGTATATCTGAGTTTGCAGTTGAGTTCTCAAGTGTTTCTTTAAATTCCTTCAAGATCAATGTGAATTTACTTGTGAGCTATTGATGCCCTCTCGTCTGAAGTTGGCCATATATGTGGGAAGATCCTCCCATTGGAGAGGACCTTGATGTCCAGGTAACACTCAAGAGGAAGAGAAAACAGCAAGAGTTGCAGGGAGGGTGTGCTGCAGCAAATTATCCAGGGTAGCCATTGGGACTGGGATTCCAGAGAATCTAAAGAGGTAGAGCTGGCAGCAGCATCCAAGCACAGGCAGGATGGCTTCAAGCTGGGAGTCTCTGATGCCACAGGTACCTAAGTTCAGGTGGCTGTCCGAGGCTTTCTCCAGTAGAACTTTCAGGAATTTAGAATTAAAGCAATTCAACTCGGTCCTAGTCAAATTCAAAGACTTTGGGTTCTTGGTACTTGAACACAAGGACAGATAAGTCAATTCAAATTCCAAACATGAGCAGCTGTTTAGCTGGAGTTACTTCTAAGGTCCACTGGGCATGTGAAGATCTGGTTCACATGACCTTCCAGGAATTGAACAGAGTCCAGATGGAGCTCCTTTCTGGAGCTTGGGAGGACGATGTCTCTGTGAGACCAACAGACCAACGAGATTCTCTTTTTTTGGAGTGCACTTTGCTCATTGTTTTTGTTTTAAAATGTGTTTCTTTTTGCCCTTCCTCTCCTCTTCCCCCTCTCATGAACCCTTGGTAATGTATAAATTATTATCTTGTCATATTGCACACTGTCCAATGTCTCCCATCACCCTGGCAATGAGATTCTTCACTTCTTCCTTCTCCCTCCAGGATTTCAAGTTGATGCCAGAGAGAACCAGTCTTGTCAGATAAAGCATCTGACCCAGGAGAGGAGCTAGATTGGCCCTGGTGGGCACTTCCCAGTTGCACTTCACTGCCACCTCCTGGACACGGTCCAACTATATCATTGCTAGGATCTTCTCAATATTTGCAATTCTACTTACCTGATTCCAAAACTACTGCTTCCTACAAGAGAGAAGAAGCTGGTTGTTTCTCTGCTTGATCCTTTCCAGGAAGAAAGTAAGGATTTTACCCAGAGAGGCTTCCAGCAAGCTAATGTTTTGGACCAGTTCTACAGAAATCACAGACAGCTTCTCCCTATCTACTCTTCCCCTTTAGCCTTCTTACTTGGGGTTGGGCTCCCTTGAAGTCCTCTGATGGACCCACAGGATCGTGGGCACAGGAATCAGACAGTGGGTTCCAGATGTTGTTGCAAGCATTTGCATGAAAGTCTAAAACTTATTTTTGACATGTCCCAGGGTGAACCTGCTGGGAGATCAGGAAATCTATTTGGACCAGCAGCTTTTATAATACCCTAGGGGGAGTTCCTTCAATGCGCATGCTCGTGCCTGGTCACCTCGAAGGCAACTGAGCAGGCACGGTCTCATGTCAGGTTAAGGGTGAGTGGAGAGGTGTGCGCAGAGTCCCAGTGTTCAGCTTTTTACTCGGCAGATCCCGCTCTCCGTCGAGGCGGTGTGGTGCACCTTGGGATATGGAGTGATCTCCAAGCGAGGCAGCAAGATAGACACGGGATTCTTACATGGAACAAGTGCGGACAGCAAATAGAAGAAGCCACTGAAACAGCTGAAATTTGCAGAATGCCTAGAAAAAAAGGTGGACATGAGCAAAGTAAATTTGGAGGTAATAAAACCTTAGACAACAAAACAAATAACAGAAATACTTGGATTTGAAGATGTTGTTGTTACTGAATTTATATTCAACCAGCTGGAAGTGAAGAATCCAGATTCCAAAATGATGCAGATCAACCTTGACTGGGTTTTTGAATGGAAAAAATGCTAGAGAATTTATGGGAGAATTGTGGCCACTACTGTTAAGTGCACAAGAAAACATCGCTGGAATCTCTTCAGCTTTCCTAAAACCGAAGAAAGAAGAAATAAAACAAAGATCGAACAAGAATAATTGGCATCTATGAATTGGCAAGAAGAAGACAAAAATAAAAGGGATAAAGAGGAAAAATAAAGCAGCAGAGAAAAAAGGGAGAGGTCTCAAAATTGAGAAGACACAAATCCAGATTTCCTTTCCCTAGAAGACGATCTTCTCCTGTCAGGAGAGAGAAAGCACAGTCATTCTCGATCTCCCAATCACAGAACCAAGAGTCGGAGTCCTTCCCCTGCTCCAGAAAAGGAGAAAACTCCAGAACTCCCAGAGCCTTCCATGAAAATAAAAGAACCTTTAGTTCAAGAGGCCACTTCCAAGAGGTCCCAGACACATTCTTGCTCTCCTTTGCATGCTAGACGTAGACAATCGAGATTATACTCCCCTAGAAGGCGGCCCAGCCCAAGACGACGGCCATCTCCTGGAAGAAGAACTCCACCAAGATGAATGCCCCCTCCACCACGGCACAGGAGTAGATCACCAGTGAAATGCAGATGGCGGTCATCAGCATCCTTGTTGGGGAGGAGTTCATCATCATCTTCTTCTCGTTATTGGTCACCGCCAAAGAAACCACCCAAAAGGGCTTCCAGTCCCGCTCGAAACACTCGGAGATTGTATCCTTCAGCGAGTCCTCCAAGGCGATGACATTGACCATCACCTCCAGCAAGTCCACCACCCAAAACTGTTACTCCCCAACACCCCAACAGTCAAACCGTACCAGGAAAAGTCAGGTTTCTGTGTCTCCTGGAATAGCTTCGGGTAAAGTGACAAAACATAAAGTAACTGAGAAAAGAGAGCCCCTTTCACCAGCACCGAAGCCTAGAAAAGTGGAGCTATCTGAATCGTAAGAAGATAAAGGTGGCAAAATGGCAGCAGCAGACTCTGTGCAGCAAAGACGCCAGTACAGACAACAAAACCAGCAGTCTTCCTCTGACTCTGGGTCTTCATCTTCCTCTGAAGATGAGCGGCCCAAGAGGTCCCATGTGAAGAACAGAGAAGTAGGCCTGCACCGGAGACATTCTCCTTCTCAGAGTGCCTCTCCATTACCACGGAAACGTCAAAAGGAGACTTCCCCTCGGATGCAGATGGGAAAGAGATGGCAATCGCCAAGGACTATCAATAAAAGTGGTAGACCAAGGAGAAGCCCTTCCCCACCACCTACCAGAAGATGATGCTCTCCTTCTCCTGCTCCGCCTCCTCACCAACGAACTCTCCCACACCCCTGCCCAGGCGAAGGACTTTGTCCCCTCCCCGCCCCCCTGCGGACGCTCCCCATCCCCAAGAAGATACTCTCCTCCCATCCAGAGAAGATACTCTCCTCCGCCTCCAAAAAGAAAAGCGGCCTCGCCCTCTTCCCCACCCAAGCGAAGGGCCTCTCCATCTGTCCCACCCAAGCACAGGCTGTCTCATTCTCCACCCCCGAAACAAAGAAGCTCCCCCGGTACCAAGAGACGCTCACCTTCATTATGATCCAAGCATAGGAAAGGGTCTTCCCCAAGCCAATCTGCCAGGGAGGCCCTCCCACCCCAACCAAACAAACGAAATTCGCTCTCACCACGGGCTTGAGCTCCACAGATCACCTCAAGATAACCCCATGTTCGAAGAGGCGCATCATTATCACCCCAAAGACAGCAGTTCCCATCTCCCAGCATCAGACCCATTAGGAGAGTCTCAAGGACTCTGAAACCTAGGAAGACAAAAAAGACTGCCTCACCAAGCCCTCAGTCTGTAAGGAGGGTCTCATCCTCACAATCTATCTCAGGATCTCCTGAGCTAGCAGCTAAAAAGCCCCAAGAACCCGCCTCTCCTGTCCAGTCTCAGTTACCCTCTACAGACTGGTCACCAGCGGTACTGGTCAAAAAGGCTAAGAGTCCAACACCAAGCTTGTCACCGACAAGGAACTAGGACCAAGGAGGAGGAAAGAAAAAGAAGGATAAGAAACACAAAAAACACAAGAAGGAAAAGGCTGTGGCTGTGGCAGCAGTCAGGGCAGCTGCTGTTACTCCTGTAGCCATTGCAGCCCCTGTGACCACATCCACACAAGAGGAGCCAGAGGCAGAGCCGGAGCCCAAGAGGGAGACTGAAAGTGAAGCAGAAGACAACCTTGATGACTTAGAAAAGCACCTGCGGGAAAAGGCGCTGAGATCAATGCAAAAGGCTCAAGTGTCCCCACAGTCTTAGATGGGAAGGTTTGTTACAATGTAAATTTTATTTGGTTTGTATGCAATTCAATTTCAAAATTGCTAAAAAGTGTTTGAGCTTTAGACTATAACATTTCTTATAATAATTGCTAGGCTGAAGTTCACCATGTTAAAAAAGGAGGGGGCATGGATTTACATTGCAAAAGGTGTCCACAGTTTATTAGTGACATTCTTTCATTGACAGCTGACATCAATTCATTTACAGTGAAAAATTTTAAGCCAAGAAAAAAATCTCTTTTTTAAAAAAGGGGGTTTAAATATGGTTGGCATTCTCTGGTTTCTTTTAACCAGTGCCCCTGGCAATTTCAGAGGGTTTTTCTCTGTCTTTTTTTTTTCTCTCTCTCTTTTTTTTTTAAAACTTTGTCATTTAATTCTTAGTGTCCATGTAAGTTATACTCTGACCTTGTGATCTGTAAGCTTGCCCAAAAATAAATCCACTGCTGAACTACCACAAAAGTATAAGTGAACATTTGATGCCAAAATCTTTCCTGTTGCCTGTGGAGTCTCTGCTGAAATGAATCAGGATTTGAGCTCTAGAGTGAAACAGAAAACAATAGCATGCTATCTGCCAGGACAATGGATTTATATTGATGTGTAACAATTTGATTAGAAACACTGGAACTTGATTTTATTCTGGTTTTTGTTTTGTTTTTACCACTTATATAAAGGCAATTAACTAGTCTCAGGAAGGATCCTTCACAAGCTTTGCAAAAATTTGTTATTTGAAATATCATAACTCATAATTTTGTCTTGTTCTTCCAATTGGCATATACAGTTTTCAGAGCTCTTGTATTTGGAAGGCTGGAAGGGCCCAGACTTTGAAACAGTGTCTTGTTTCCACTGTTTCTGTTTTTTTGTTTTGTTTTGTTTTTCAAGTTTAAAAAAAAAAAACTAAAGCTATAGGCTGAGCCCTGGTATCGCAGTGGTTGAGTGTGGGACTGCGGCCGACTGGCTTGGCAGTTCAAACCCAGCAGCAGCAAGGCTGGGCCTCTCACTCCCACCAAAGGACAGTGATGCCTAAATGAAAAAAAAATCTAAAGCTATATAAAGCTGTGGATTAGTAGGGAAGCTACTAATTCTCTATCTGTTAGAACCTATCAGATCTCCAGGGACATGCTGGGGAAGGATCAGGTCCCCACCCTTCAATGACCTTCAGTATTTCAAATGTGCCTTCTGACTCTTTTTCTCTTACTTGTACCTCTAGTCTCAAATTTTAGGTTCTCTCATTGTTGTGCAGGTCATGGCATATAACCCTCAATCCCAAATAAAGTATTCTAAACTCTTAAAGTCTTTGGTCAATCACAATGAGTAGAAACCATACTGGATAGAGTGAACTTCCCATGAATGTTTCCAAGCGTATAACTCTTTGGGGGAGTAGAAAGTCCCATCTTTCTTCAACTCAGAAAGTACACGTGTCTGTGTTGGCACCATAGATCATTCAATGTTCCCTCATGGGCAGTGTCAGCTACGTGGATAAGCAATGTCTTTATGTCTTTGGGTGGCAGACCTTCACCATTCTCCATGGGAGAAACTGTGGTTCTACAGCCTCCAACTCTTGATTCATGGAACAACATGGCCCATGACGCAGCACAACAGCCAAACAGGCATCTTTTTTCTTTCTTCTGCTAGACAGAGTGAGCACCTCCCAGGCCATGAATACTTAGCATTTGTAGTCAGTCAGGAGCAGAAGTGAATGCCACAGTTGATAGCTTGACAAGGAGAGGTTTATTTCATCGTAGGCAAGGTGAATTCTTTTGGAAAATATAAAACAGGTTTTCAGTTGATGACCTGTAGTGGGTGGGAGTAGGGTCTCTTCCCTACATGTGGAGTGCCCCTCTTCCTTGGATATCTTCATGAGTCTTGACATCGATGCTCCAGAGTCCAGATGGTTCCCAAGGCACGGAGGGCCCCCGCGTTCCATAAAATGTTTTGCTCTTCCTGCGAATTCATGAGGGTACTCAGTCTCTCTCTCTGTGTTTCTCTCTCTCTCTCTCTCTCTCTCTCTCTCTCTCTCTCTCTCTCTCTCACTTACTCGCTCACTCTCACTCTCTTCTGGTCTCTCTGTTCATGTCTTTGTAAGACAGATTTGAAGCCCACAGACACAGAACTGCTGATGTTCGAGTCACCCCGTCATCTTCACCCCCAGGTGGCCACATTATCATAGCAAAGATCACGTCCTATCATGCTTATGAGCCCATTTCAAATGATCCTGTATACATTGAAAATATGAACTTTTGACACATGGTGTAGAAACCAAAGCTCAGAGGTGAGGATTGAGATGACACGGTGAGGAAGGGGAGCTGTCCATGTTGTGATGCTTGCATCCCAGTCTCTGTCAGGACTGCTGCCAGCAAAACGAACAGAGAGGGGCTTGTCGGCTTGCTGGACACTCTGAGCACCCAGGAACTCTACAAGTGTGTCCTGGCAGAGAGAAGCTTGAAAATCCTCATAGTAATCCTGAGGAACAAGGAACTCCAGAAGGGAGAACTTGCACAGTGGTCATGTGTGACAAAGCAGGTCTCGCAGGACAGCCATGGAGACAGCGTGCCCACTCAACACCAAGGTGCTGAGCAGGGAACAGTGGCCCAGAGCAGGCTGCAAGGCACTGAGCTTAGCGTCATTGATTTAGCAGTTAGCTAAGTTCAGGTGGGTCATGGTGGCAGAGACATGTAAGGAATCCAAGGCTTTATTCTGCACTGAACGTAGCACTCAGATATAGGGACCTTAGAAGGCTGGTGCAAAGACTCTCATGTCACCGTCAAAAGACATGTAAGATAAGGTGAGGGACTCCAAGGGGGTTGGCAAGCCACTCAACAGCTGCTGGAGTTGTTCAACCAGGAAGAAGACTGATTCCAGGATGAGGTGCCTGAGCTGATGCAGACTGAGGAGTACAGAGGTCCGTTTTGCAAGTAGCTCTTCCACCTTACCCATTCTATGTGGTACCAGGGGACCTAGGATGATTTCACTGTGATGGAATGTGCTGGTCCACCTGGGCCAGGTAAGGGCATACAGGTCCCATCTGCAATACAATCGCCTTCAGGATCTTCTCAGTAAAGGGATGGTAGGATCCTGTCTCAAGTTCCAGAACAAAGTCAAAAAGCTCTCAGAGAGATCTTTTAAAATCATGAGACGAGAAGATAATTATCTTGCCCCTCATCGATGTTCATGGTAGGTAGATTGTCTCATATTTAGGTGAAGTCCAGTGGAAAGTGGATTACCTCCATGCCTCTCCAAACAGTTCAGGGAGGAGTAGTCCCTTAGTGGTTTGCCAGGGTGTGTCCTTGATAGACAGTAGAGGGGATCATGCCCCAGCCATCTTGTCCTGACCACTTTCTAAACTCCAGAGAATATAAAGTGTGTGTTCCAAACGACCCTGTTCTAGCTTCCACACTCTCTCCCACCTACTGTGATTGATGATCTTCTGATTGGAAATGGATTTGTGATGACAGGATACTCTACTCCATGACTTGGTTATATGACAGCCTGACTTGGAATCTTCAGATGCTATCAGGACTTCATGCTGGCGGCATCCCTCATGCCCATGATGTATCTGGTTTCTGTTGTCTTTGTGTCTCTTAAGACTGAGCAAATCTGGTCTATCATTTGCATTTGAGATCGTGGTCTCTTTTGTGTTGTATAAAACTTGTAACATATTTTATTTCTGTGAAACGTCTGCTGAGGTACATGGGTTTATCTGCCCCTCTTGTTGAAAAGGAAAACAAAAATGTATGTGTGGTGCAGAAATCATTGTGCAAAATCTATCCTGTGATTTCCAGATTTGTTTCCCTCACCAAGACCATACTTTTCAACTGCTTTTCCTTCCTCTTTGTTTCCAAATGTGTCTTTCCTCGTACTAATGATTACCTATGCTTCTTGACTGCATAGTTGGTCAATTTTAGGCTGATGTGTTTGCCAGAATTTTTCAGTTTCCTTTTAAGTGGTTGGTGCATAAATTTGACTCTTCTCTTCTTTGGCAAGATGTCTTTACACTTTGGCAAGATGTTTGCACTCACTAGAGAACATTGCATTTGAAGATAGATTCTGACATTTCCATTTGATGAAGGCGCCATCACTCCTCTTGAATTTGTCAATCCAGAACAGTCAACCGTAGGTTTGTCTGATTCATGCTGGTAGTTTTCCTCTCAGGCCCAATACAACCGGTTATAAAGGGTGGATAAGGAGGTACAGAACCTTCGTGTCATCTCGTCCGGGGTTCCAAAGATGTGAAGAGGTTCTTCCCGCTTGTGGCTGTGCAGTGTCATCAAGCAGGTTTTAGCCCGTAACCACCCTCCCTATGTGCAACAGAAGGAAGCTGCCTTCCTGGGCCCACCTCAGAATTGTTCCTGTGCTTGAGTTCATAGTTGCAGCCACAGTGTCATTACATCTCCTTGAGGTCTTTCCTCTTCTGTATGGCCCAAACTTGATGTCCTTCTCATGGAATTGGTCCCTGTTGACAGTAAGTACAGAAGGAGAAAGTCTTGACACCCTTGCCTCTAAGGGGCACACTGTCCATGTGTCCCTTCCAGGAGGGCTCATAGAACATGGATGATTTCAAGCTATTAGAGATCTCAGAAAAAACTTAGCTGAATAAAAAGATGAGGATCTCAAATAATTCACCATAAAAATTAGTTCAAAAGAGAATCAAGATATGTGTTAGCTCTACTCTCTTCTTGTCTCTCAAAATGGACAGAGTTTTGAAGAGCAAGTTACATGTTTAATCCCCAGCCACCTTACATGTGGTCCTGCCATCTGGACTATTAAAAAGGAAATTTTCTTAAGTTAATGCAGTATAGGATCTCTTACTCAGAAAATAGTTGATAGAGAGGAATTTCTATTTCCAGGTGATTTAATTCCTGTGTGATGCTTGACTATTCTGTGTTAGTGATCTAGGGAATGAGCTATGCAGATGACATCCAAAAAGGACAAATCACCTGCTGTCAGAACCCATGAGTTGAAGGGAGGAGGTCCCCAGTCCTGTGTTTAATTGCTCTCTAACTCTTGTATAATTTGAGTCCTTCATCTCGCTCACAGTCCTTGAGACTTGAGAAAGAAACCACCATATTTCCTACTTACTATTGCTTCATCCTCCTCCCCAGCTGCTGAGGTCACTACCTCCCATCAGACCTTCCCAGCATGTAATCCACAGCTTCTAGACCAACTTCAGTCAGAAAAAGTAGCCAGTTTTAAATCTCAGCCCCTGGGGAACCCAGCCAGCCTTGACCATTTAGAATTGTTAAAAAGGGTAGCATGGGCAGAAAGCTCCTTTCTGAGGAGCTAAGGGGAGGGAGGTAGAGTCAATATTTTGATGGGCTAGGACTAAAGACTCGGTCTCCCAGAAGTCTTAACAGACCCCTTATTTCCATTTACAGGTCAGGATTGCTCTTGGAGCTGATTTATCATCATGAGCAGCAGTAACTCACCCAAGCTCAAGGACTTGGCCATCCAGAGTGTGTTGAAGAATAAGGCCTCAACCATTGATGCTCTGGACTGGCTGCCCACAGCACTATTCCCACCCCTGTTAGTGGCAGCTGTTGTCAGAAAACACAGAGATACAGTGAAGGCCATGAATGGGGCTTGGCCCTTCGTCAAGCTCCCTCTGTGTACGATGATGGAAGATTGTCATTCTCTCCCTGACATCTTAAAGACTGCACTTGATGGTTTTGATATCCTGTTTTCCCAGGAGGTTAAACCCAGGCAATGCTAACTCAAAGTGCTGGATTGACAAGTGAACACTGGGACCAACTTCTGGAAAGTGTGGGCTGGAACCCAGCTACAGCTTCTGTGACCTCATCATGGGATCCAGAGTCCAGCCAGCCCAAGACTCAGATCCCTAGAGAAGATAACTCCTGGTCAGTGGAGAAGCATCCAGCCACAGCCACCATGATGGTGCTCACAGACCTGTGCTTTCAGGAAGACATCCCAGATGAATTGCTCATCTTCCTCATGGAAAGGGTCAGGCAGAGGTAGGATCTGCCACACCTGGGCTGGAGAAAGCAGGAGTTCATTGGGGATGTACACCAGCTTCCCATTTTTGGGGAGACCCTCAACCTGGTACAGCTGGACTCTGTTCAGGAGGTGAAATTTCTTGGTATTTCAGACCAGCAAAGCTTCAACTGGTTTGCTCCTTACCTGGCCCTGATGTTCCACCTGCACACACTCCTTCTCTCTGAATGCACCCTGAATTGGGTAGTCCCCAGGGATGAGGACCAGGATGAGGTGCAGAAGCTACTTCAAAAGTTCGCCTCTCAGTTTCACAGTGTGGATCAGCTCCAGACCCTCATCTTGCACTCTGCCTACATCTCCAACAACCACCTCCACCAGCTGTCCAGAGACTTGGAGACACCCTTGAAGAACCTCTGAATCACTCATTGCTTGCTTATGGACCAGGACTTGACATACCTGTTGTTGTGTCCCTGCACCAGCCACCTAAGGTCCCTCGACTTGAGTGATGTGTGCAGGCCTGGCTTCAAATATGATTTCCTCCCTGCTCTTCTGAACAGGGCCTCAGCCACCTTGATCCACCTGAACTTGGCTTACTGTGTCATC